>JAOTOM010001229.1:40000-57500 GCA_034440615.1 Ashinkailepas kermadecensis
GCTCAGCTCAGTCTCAGTGGCAGTGTCACTTAGCTGAACCCAATCGTGGAGGTTTATTTCAAGGACCCAAATGTGATCGCTTCTGAAGAAAAAAATGTATCATTGGAAAATGGGTACACAAAACGGTTGTAATCCGACTGTACATTACGCAGGATATTTTTATATATGTGTCGTAAAGGCAATCTTCGTGACAGCTTGTCACCTCGCAAGGATCTTTCCAACCATATGGCTCGAAGAAGTCTGCTTCCATCCAGAAAACAAGTGTCTTTATTGACACACATCTAGCTCATATTGGACAACATTTCCGTTGGAAGCATGGTCGTTCTCCTGCGCCTGGCGCCTGTCCTCATCGAGGCGCGTGCTATTCATGCTAAAATATTTTTGCGAGTATAAGCTGTGAAGATTCTCTCATTGGTTCGAACGTTGCCGGTATTGTGAAGTTGCTGAAAAGGTTGCATGCCTAGGGCCATCTCATAGTTTAGCTCTTAGCCTTTAGTCAGCCTTAGGCGTACGGATTCCAAATTGCAAATTGGAGAAGCTGCTCAATTTGAAATCTTTCGCCGGTGAGTGCATTACTTCCGAATACAGCCGGTGTGATCCGGTCCCCTCGTTAATAATGTGATAAATGTGCGACGGGAAGCGCTCATAAAACCAGCGCTAACGGTCCTTAGTGACACTTAAGCGTGCAATAGCATGATCATACATGCAGAATGCGTTAACAGCAGACTCACGCAGAATATACGAAGTCGGGCGGGATTACAAGCGTACTTGGGATAATTCGATGAGCCGACATCAATATCAATAGATAATTCGAATAGATATTAAAATACCAATAGATAATTCGACAGCAGCGCTGGCGAGTGACATTCCGGTGTAAGTGTGTGTGCCAGCTATCTCGAGAGTAGGGAGAGCTCAAGTCTGTATATATCCATCCAGGCCGGATCATCAGCTACATGGCGAATCACCTACTCAAACCAAATTGATATGAAGAAGAAAGTATCACTGGTAAATTGCTTGAAACGCGACAGACAGCGACTCGTGGCAAATACTTCAATGCAGAGCGTCATGGTTAGATATGAGAAGATAATGCGCTGGGGTTCACTTGTAACTATTGGTTTCAGATAGTGGGTGTTGCGATACCAGGGCACTACAAATTTTCAGTTATGTACCATTTGCGCAGCTTTGAAGCTTAATGCGGAACGACGCACAAAAAGGGTCACAAGACGTACCGAACCACCATCCCATCTGCCATCTGCCATCACAGAGACAAGCAAACAACAGTCGGACAATATTTGTGTGTCTGTTGTGGCAGAACAAACATTGTTAGAACCTCGGTTCGCGAGCTGACAAGACAGCTCTTTTCCTAGCTCGGATCCAATAAGTGCGTGAAGTGAATACTCGCCATTTCGAACATTGAGGGAAGCAAGACATTTGGCAATAGACGTTTAAGACGTCATTTAATTTACAACATGCCCTTATTTGCAACGACCGCAGCCAGCGAAATTCCATTGAACAGGTCGCAAACCATGTTCACCAGGCACTAAGAATGCTTGGGGCAATAAATAGGAAGGTATCATACAAAAGTGAGGAAGTCATCAGGAAGCTTTACTGTGCATATGTCAGGCCACATTTGGAATACTGTGTCCAAGCTTGGTCCCCTGGTTATGAACAAGATTGTTGGCTTTTAGAGAGAGTACAAAAGAGGGCAACAAAAATGGTTAATGGTATACGCAACCTGGCATATGAGGTAAGATTGAAGAAATTGAATGTTTTCACTTAGATATAGATGGCTGAGAGGAGATCTCATCGAGGTATTTAAATTTGTTCATGATCAGGAACATGGATATCTCAGGGAAATGTTTGAATTTAACAGAAATGATGCAATTAGAGGTCATCAATTCAAAATTAAAGTTAATCACAGTAGGACAAGGTTAAGACAGTCTTTCTTCATCAACAGGGTAGTAGAACACCGGAACCAGCCGCCAGAAACCATTGTCAGTAGCAGCACACTGAACATCTTTAAAAACAGCATAGACAATCATAAGACAAGAGGGCTTGTTTTTGGTTTTCAGGGGGGCTGATCGACAGATTTGGTGGGCAACCGGTTCAGTGTCCAGAGTGCAACCAAGAATGGCTTGTGGCTCATAGTTGCACTGATCTTTTATGTCTTATGTCTTTATGTACACAAGCGGGCGTGACGTCTTTTATTCAGCCCATAACCGACAACCACCTTACACAAATATGGTCATATCACTCCATACCAACGATAGGTCCATCTCGTGCCGGCACCGCGATACGACTTCCAACGACCTCACTTCCCAACACCAAGCTTCCCACCCGCCCTCCAGGAGGGGGTGGGAAGCTTCCCACCCTGCCGGTGCTGCCCACCGGACGCTCCAAGAGCGTCGCATCTGTACCGTCCCTTGGGTGGTGACCGGGGCGTGTTGTCCAGCGGTGGTTGCTGGTTTTTACGACGCGTCGACTGCTGGGCCATATAGCGTCGCCAATCTCTCACGCCGATTGGTCGTGAGGCCGATGGGTCGAATTGTGCCGATTGGTGGAATGGTCGATTGGTCCAGTAAATGCGGCACAAGTGATCTTTTCCCTCTGACACATCTGCAAGCAAGCACACCCCCCCCCCACACACACACATACCTACACACACACACACATTCACACACCCACCCACACACATGCACACACACACACACACACACACACACACGCCGATTGGTCGCGGGCGAAGAGTAGCGACACCTGTGGCTCGAATACATAACCTTTCGGTTGAGAGACGGGGACCTTTCCCCAAGACTATCCCCCCTGTTTTCCAGCGCTGCCCAACCGGTTGCGACGACAGCGACGAGCTGGCGGGTGGCGCACACCGGCGCAGCGACGAACCGACGCACGACGGGCGACGGTCCGGCACACCCGACAGTGCCTCGTGCCCGCCCCGGGTCACCATGGGTGACCAAAACGCGGCATCATGGGTGTCGATTTGAAGCGGCGCAGCCGGGACTTCCTGAGGGAAATCTAACCCGAAAACATGAAAAACCTAACCCCAATACATGACAAATAGAGGAATCTTTCGGATCGCAATTTGCGTCGAAGATGTAAGGTTTTCGGGTGGTGAAATCGCAAAATTCCTTGTTTGATCTAGTGTATTTTTAGTTTCCAAGAGGGCGTCTCCAGCGTCCCATTTGGCTGTGCCTCTATCGATTTGCATACTATTGAGGGTGCGATATCACTCACCCCCATTGTTGGCTTGGTCCCTCGATAATTTCAACTTTTAACACGGGACATTGTGAGGTGCCACCCCTACCCAATTCATTTCGTCCCGCCCATTGCCTCCATGTATTGGATCCCCAATAAGTTTAAAAAATCAACTGCAAGCACACATACGGTACACGTGCAGGGAACCCGGGCCACCCTAGCTGTGCGCCGAGCAGGAGCCCGCCTCCTTAACCACCAGGGCATCACGAGTCGTGACGGGTCGCCCGCCGGCACAAGGTCCATCACCTGACGACGCTCCTCAGCCTGGACGACGGTGCGATAGAGCCCCCCGCTCCACCTGCATAGGGTGGCCACACTGCCGCACTAATTAACCCAATTAGCGGAAGTGGGCATCCGCAGATGGAATCAGAGCCACTTTGTAGCGACGTGCAGACGCAGATCAGCACATCTGCAATGTCACCAAGGTCGTCCTACTGCAGCGGTACTGTATGCTATATATACTATATACTATGTAGTAGATAATATATACTATATACTACATATTATATACTATATACTATGGATATCCACGAACGTATCTCACAGTATCTGGCTCACATTCCCCCCCCATCCCACCCCCACCCCACCTTGCGCTTCCGCTCCCAAGCTGACCGCTGGAGTGCGGCCGGTGCTCGATTAGCGTTCACCGGCTGCGGGAGCCGATCGGCATTTTAACCGAACGTTCTCACGAACGGCAGGAGGCTACGGAAGGGCGCTGCTGATGACACACACCTGGCTGACGCGGCTGCACAGGTGGACCCCTCTGCTGGACAACCGCCACCAATTGCTGCAACCCTCCGCCTCTCATTCTCTCTCTCTCTCTCTCTCTCTCTCTCTCTCTCTCTCTCTCTCTCTCTCTCTCTCTCTCTCTCTCTTTTTTTTTTTTCTTTTTTTTTTTTTTTTTTTTTTTTTTTTTTTTTTTAAAAAAAAAAATTTTTCTTCTTCTCTCTCTCTCTTCTCTTCTCTCTCTCTCTCTCTCTCTCTCTCTCTCTCTCTCTCTCTCTCTCTCTCTCTCTCTCTCTCTCTCTCTCTCTCTCTCTCTCTCTCTCTCTCTCTCTCTCTCTCTCTCTCTCTCTCTCTCTCTCTGTTTCTTTCTCTCTCCTCATTTGTCCCTCCACCCCTTCCTCCCTCCATCTCTTTTTTTCCTCTCTTTGCTAATGAAGCTTAATGCATTTGAAGCCGAAGTTGGCTTTTTGTTTTATTCATGGGGCTTGGATATTATGTACCCTAAGGGATTACATCTATCACGGTCTGTGCCCTGATAGTATTTGATATTCCCAAAGCGGTAGCATGGTTTGCCACTGACTGAACGAAATGCCAAACTGTCCAGAACAGTCAATTCTTGTGAGCTAAAAAGCGTGTGGGAAGGACCTGATCCCATCGAAAGTGATGTCAATGTCGCGAGTTCGCCCCCAGGCGTCTGCCGAGCTTCCCACAGCAAAAACACACATCTGGAATATCCGCCAACAAGTTACCTACAAATCGATACTTCAAAGTTTTCCGCTGTTCCATGTGGAAAGGTTAATTTCAGAATTAAATAAGCACACATAATGATAACATCGAAAAGTAAGTTTGCCAGATAATTGCAAGTATGCTCGCCACTGTTGTTCTCGGTATAGCGACTACCACTGCTTGGTATGTATGATGAGATGAGGAAGGTGTAAATCGCCGAGGAAGGCGTAAATCGCCGAGGCGTAAAAGGCGTATGAGGAAGGCGTAAATCGCCGAGGCGGAAGGAGAGCGCCAAGTGAAAATATCCACACTCTTTCCCCATGCACTACAGTGGCGTATGGGGCGTTCAAGTCAGCTGAAGCGTTGATAGACAAACAGAGTCCGACCATTAGAACTAAACGGATTCCACCTCCATCAGTCCGGTGGAGGTGGAATATGTACTGGTGTGGACCTGTCTTCAGACATGGTGATGCGGTGGATGCTCAGTCCACAGTGCAATTTGAGTTCAGACTATATATTGTATGCCATGGGATTAATATTGCGCTTGTTTTAGACCGGGCTCCAGAACCTTTGCCCCCCCCCCACACGAATCTTTAGCCACGCTTATACACTGCTAGCCCATAAGCTGTCTTCCTCACAGGCACATACATTATTAGCCCACCGGCCGACAGACGACTCCGTCCCCTGCTGCCACCTATCGACAGCAGCGGCAACCAGCTCGGGTCGCCGAGACCAGATGTGACTGTTTAGGAGGGGTGCCGCGACCGTCCGAACGCGTTTCCGGGGCAAGCTGCCACCCGACGATGCCTGGGCGCCCCACGTTCGACTCATTATCGCCGTCGTTAGGCGACGGCCATCGGCGCGCGGCGCGGCCGGCGAGCGGGCGCTTGTTTACGTCGTCGGCGACGGCACGCCCGCGCCCGTCGTGTGTAATCGTCTGCGATCCTTCAGCGGCCGGCGACACGAATCGGCGCGATTTGCCGCGCCGCAGGAGGCAGCGCGCGGGCGCCGCGGCCGCGACGGTCGCGCAGGCTGCGCGCCGGTCGCGCGGCAGTCGCGCAGCGCCCGGCCGGCGACGAGTCGCGACGCGGCGCGTCGCGCGACGGCTCCGTCGACGCGCGCGGCGCCGCACGACAAATTGCGCAGCGGCGCCGTCGGCCGTCGCCGTCGATCTCGGATGGCCGGCACAGGTGTTGCGCTGACGGCGCGGCCGCCCCCGTCGGCGCACATGTCGCGCCGCCGACAGGCCGCCGATTCGTCACGCCACTGGACGGCCGCCGCGCGCCCGCGGCCAGGCTTCGGCCAGGCTTCGGCGAGGCTTCGGCGGGACATCGGCGACGGAACATTCAGACGGAGGTGCGGGCCACGTTTGAAGCTGCTTCTTTACGCTGGACGGCACAGGGTTAATTGCTAATGCTAAATATTGTCCGCAGAGGGAGGACGTTCAGCACTCCGTGACCCCTCCACCCAGAACAGTATGCAAAGGGGCCAGTGGATGACTTTGCCGAGAGGTCAAGGCTCTAGAGGTTCACGCGAAGGTCTACGAGTCCTCTAAGGAGAGGTATGCGGTAGAGTATGCGAAAAGTCCAAAGTTCTCGTCACCCCTTCCCCATCCCAACTGCAAATTACCTTACGGAGGAGAAAAGTAAAACTAAAAACACTAAACATCCGGGAGAAGTCCCCCGCCCAGCCCCCGCCCTCAGCACCTTAACGTCACGTACACTATAACGTAAGACTCATTTAACATAAATATACATTTGCCTTTGACTTGCTTGCAAAATCCATTCGCTTTAAGGCGGTGCAAATGACGTATGTGGTCCGGCACGCCTGCAAACTCCCTCTCCCTCCTCTCCCCCTCCGGGTATCGGACATATTTCGGTTCACCGGCGGGGCGGCGCGGCGAGACAAGCTGGCGTTAGGGTGAGGACTATTTTCGATTTAGATTCGATTAACTGGGAACATGCTGCCATATCCACTGGGAATATGGCAGCGCCTTCTTAATAGTAAAGGGAAGGAGACAAAATCCAGCACACAGGCAATACCAAACACGCCAGGACTCTTCGGCCGTCGCTGAGCATGACTGCGTGCAGGTGTGCACGGATGTCCATGACGGGGTACACCGCGGGACTTCCGGGGGTGCACAGTGCGCATAGATGTACGGAGAGCCACCGGAGTGTCGTGCAGAGCGATGCACGTGGAGACCTTCGGAATGGTGTGGAGGGCGTACTGGCAAAAGGTGCACGAAGTCCTCCCCGGAGCGGCGCACGGAGGGCGAATTGCTGTCGCTGGGCGAACAGGGCGAATTTGCACACGGCGGATCCAGCTGGCTGCGCGACCTGGCGCGTTCCTCTGGCGCGAGGTGGCCGCCCGCGTCATCCAGACGAGTGACGCACAAAGTGACTTGGCGCGAGCTGGCCGACCGTGACGCGCTCCGGACCGGAGCGCTCTCACGTGCCGGGGCTGTCGACAGACGCGGCCGTCTACTTGGCACGGTCGCTTCTGGTCTGTCTACTTAGCGCGGGCGACGCGACTGTTCCTGTAGCACGGCCTTTAGCACGGGTTACGTGTGTGCATGATGTACATAGCACATCCGCAACGGTAGAGGGTATCTCACCTGTCGGTACTCTTCGCCCGCGACCAATCGGCGTGAGAGATTGGCGACGCTATATGACTCAACGGTCGACGTGTCGCAAAACCAATAACCAACCAACGGTAGAGGGTCGACGCCGGTTGATTTTCAATGCCCTGATGCCGAAATTGAAGGCACCGTTTCCAAAATTTGGTGCGTTGGTCGGATATGACAAACGTATCCCAAATTGGAATGAGCTGTGCCTAATTATCTAAGTCGGCTATGCTATGACTTCAATTACTTTACCTCAGGAAAAGTTGAGCGCATTTACGCACATGTCTCCACGTGCTGCCAAAAGAGCGCAGTTGCAGTCGTTCTACAAGTTTTCCCTGTCGCACCCTGGGTATGACGTCGCACCTTGTCCCTGTGCATGGTGTCCGACCGATGCACGCGATACTGGAGCCCCATGGCGTGTGTCTTGCCCTGGCCCGTCCAGCACTGTAATAACTCCTGATGCTGATGATGTAAGTCGAAACATTTTCTAGTGTCTTACATTAACCCGCCCCATCTTTCCGGACAGATCCGACACCCAGTCTCAGGGGAAGGGGGCTCCTTGAAGTCCCCTGTCTAACTTCTAAAGCAAGCGTTGCACGAAAACGAGCGGGGTACCATCGGAAAGCCCTATACGAGACAATGGATCAGGAAATGGCATCACTATTGAATTAAAATAATTGTGATAATCGAAATGGCGGTTTTTTGAGGACAAATCATTTTCTCAAAAGTATTTTGCATCTGCATACTCAGGTACTTGAGGTCGTACAATGCAACTTTGACATTTCTGGAGCTGATCATCTTCGATCAGAGCCACGTGGATGATTTCATATGACCTGAGGTTGAAATGATTACGTCAGACGCAACAAATATGGAGGAAAATGTACCGCACATTTTGCGGCGCTGCGAGCCGCCGTTTATCCGCTGTTGCGGAGAAACCTAAGGGGATGAGGTTCTTAAAAAGGTCGCAGATTCGGGGCGGATTGAGCATCCTTCACCTGCGATTTTCCACTTGGTACCATATTAATTGACCAAAACAATTATCCCAACGACAACCTGCCATAATACCCACTAATTATGTAAAATTGAACTCTAGCACTGACATGGCAGTGCATATTTCGATTTTGTTGCATGCAATGGGAAATGGTACCTGGTGTCCAGGTCTTTGTTAGATGACACCAAGCTGGTGATGGGATCAAACGCCTTTTGTATTGGTCGCAAAGTGCTTAAGAGAGAGGTAACAGATAAACAGGATCATATCTCAGACCTCAGATCTCTCAGATAACATGTTTGGGTGCAAAATTCACACCCATAGCATGTAATTAAATCGGATCTAAATCATACCTTTCCTTGCTTGCCGGTCCAATAATTTCTTGAGATAAAAAAAAATGGGTGTTTTATCATATGGGAACACAATTTTGTTCGGCTTCTTATCAATATGGCATCCCTAGGTCTGCCTTCTCTGATAAGTCTTCAGTGTCCGCCATGTGATAAGTACAATCGTCCCAATCCTGACGGAAGCCAGCATACCGGGCTGGCTGTATGCCGGCCGCAGCGGTTTCCTTGCGCCAGTCCGAACCTCCAACGAGAGACGGGCTGACAAGCCAGCCGGCGACCGACGAGCGTGACGTGTTCCCACGGCGAGTCACTCAGCATGGCACACAAGCTGCCAACGGCACACTGAGAGCGCAGCCGTGATCCGAACGATTGCCGGTGCATTGCACATTCATGCTCAGCACTCAATGCAATGTTGCACAAAATAATGCACGTACGCCACATATCTATAACACACGGTCATTCTGCGCAAGGCTCTGCACCGTGAGACCAATGGCTTACATATAATTTTCGGAGTTGAGCCGAATACGAGCATAACACGGCAAGACTTGCATCCAGCGTAATGGCGATGAAAGGACGCCGCAAAGCAACATCAAAATTATTTATCGGCCTTAATTCGCCTACCCTGAAACCTCCTCTGCCATTGGCCAAATCGTGTTGGAACACGTGAGCTAAACTGGGCCGCAAATAACAGCTGGGCAGGTAGTTATGTAACAAGCCGAAAGCGGTGGTGTGGCAGTGAGCATTAGGAAGAGAATAATGGTAGCAATTGATGTGATCTACAATACCATAACTGGGCCGTAATTCTTTAATTGTTGTAAGTACTAGGTATATGCGAGTCTTTATGTGCTGTTCAAGATGGAGCATTGTTCGCTAATACTTAATAATGTGTTACCTGTGTACATAATATACTTGCGTTGCAATCCCGATGGACATTGCAGCGTAATAATATTATCTTGTTACTAGAGGTGAACCTCGAAGTTGATATCAGATAACCCTTAGGTCAAAGGTGATGGCAGCGGCAGATGGGTAAGGGAGCCTTCAGGGCAAGGGTAGGGCAAGATTTTGGATCCATTCATCCCACGCAGTGTCATAAGTGCATGGGTGGGCGAAGAGTAAGACAGCCTGCAGGAAGTTGTCTCATTGGCGGCCTCTCTCCCCATCCATAGCTTGGTTATTTGGCATGTTGGCATGTTTGGCACTTTGAAAATATGAGGCTTGTCAAATTGATCGAGCGCAGAATTCTTTACCGATGAAATCCGTCGCAGTAAGCACATATCCGATCCTATCCTCGTGAAACTCATCCAATTGTAAATTGGATTTAGTCAATTCACAAGCACACAATTTTCGGGCGCCGATTAACACCTCTAGCAGGTACTTTCCGGGCACTTGATGCCCAGGTTACCCAGCATATCAGTCCAGAACTACACACCCATCAATGGGTCCACCTGTTAGCTAAATCCCTGCCTGACACATCATTATCATGTCTGGTGCCTCAACTTCCTATCTGGCAGCTTAACTCCCTGTATGATGTATCAACCACTGTCTGACATCTCATCATCCTGCCTGATACCTCAATTCCCTGGCTGGTACCTCAACCACTGTCTGGCATCTCGTCACCCTTCCCGACACCCCAATTCCCTGTCTGGTACATCAACCACTGTCTGGCATCTCGTCATCCTGCCTGATACCTCAATTCCCTGTCTGGTACATCAACCACTGTCTGGCATCTCGTCATCCTGTCTGATACCTCAACTCCCTGTCTAGCGCGTGAACCCAATGTGGGACACCTCAGTTCATTGTTTGGTACCTTAGCTTCTGCATGCTATGTATGTACCTCAACCTCTTGCATGGTCCCTCAGTTTCTTGTCTGGTGTCTCAACTTCACCTCAACTCCACCTCAACTCCACCTCAACTCCACCTTAACTCCACCTCAACTCCACCTCAACTCAACACCTCAACTCCACGACCGGCGGCCAGCTGCCCAGTCTACAGGTTGTCTGGTGCATCAGCTCAGACCCTGATACACTCGTCCAGCCTGTCTGGTACCACAGTCTGGTACATCAGTCTATGCCGCCTGGTACGCTCGTCCCACCTGTCTAGTACCACTGTCTGGTACATCAGTCTAGACCGCCTGATACACTCGTCCCGCCTGTCAGGCACCGGAGTTCAGACCCTGGTCGCAACAGAGTTGTACACACCCCTGGCACAGTCGCCATACACCTCACAATAGGCCGCCGCCTGGACGCCAGCTGTCTGCACCTTTTCAACACCAGCTGGCAAGATATCGCGACTCAGTGGCGGGGGTGGCGTGCGGGGACGAGCTTCGCCTCGGAGGGGAGCCGTCGGCACTCTCAGAAGCCAGTCGGCACGCGCACCGTGCATCGGTGCCGACGCGGCGACTCCGCGCTCGCCACCGCCGTCCCGCCGACAGCGGCTCGGCCGCGACAAGCCGGCGTCCAGCGGCCGCTCTCAATTCCGAGCGGCGTCGTAAATCGCGGTTAACACCCCGTAAGTATCGGCCGGCAGAGGGGCCACCGCGAATTATTAACTCATTAACAAACATAACAGGGAGTCAGTGCGACGCGGGGGCATCCGCGCGCCTCGGTAATGCGGCGTTTTTGTAATCGGCGCGGTGACGGCGACGTACCCGGCGCGCCCTGCCGCGCGCCGCCGGCCGCCGGCCGATTTACGGCTGCTCGCGACGCGGCCGATTGTCATTTTTAGCACGGCCGACTGCAAAAAGCCGGCTGACGTCGACACAAAGAGACGCGCCGCCGCCGACGATCGGCGGCGGCGGCGGCGGCGTCGGCGTCGACGCCGCGTTGATGCAACGGCGAGTGGGAAAACACGGCCGTTTGCGGCGGGTGTCAAGGGTACGCGGGCGGATGGAAAACAACACCGAGACTGGCGAGATGGAAGAGTGCCCAGGGGGTGTCGGCCAGAGGTCGGGCAGATGGAAATCGCCCTGGGGTGGCGCATGCTATCAACTGGATTACATTCGGCCAGCGGGGCAGAACACGCAGCCCGGCGGCCATGTCTCGAACAGGGACATACCGGCTGGCGCTAAACAAACCGACAGCATTTTCACAATTAATTCCCGCGTGTCTGAAATCTGCAATAACGGCTCCCAGAATCAATGGATATCACAACGGGAGTGGCAATAACATTTTCACAACTAATTCCTGCATGTCTGCAATCTGCAATAACAGTTCCCTGAGATAAATGGAGCCCACAACAAAAGTGACAAAACCGCGCCCATCCGTGCCAAACTCGGCAGAAGTGCCATCAGATAGGTCCTGCAGACATCCGGTTCACATGACGTAGCCCGAGGATGACAATGCTTCCTGACGTGCCAGCCGTCCGTGCCCGATGATCCATAATCCTCAATGCGCCGTACTTTATGTACGCCACAATGATGGTGACAGGAGAGCAGCGAGAGCACGCATGGGTCTGGCATGTTGATGCACACATCCAGCGCGCATTGCAACATATGCCTATGCATGACATCCGTGTTTATCACAACGTTCGGCTCTGGCGTGACGATCTGTGCATTTAATAAACTTTTGAACGGAATTCGAGCTGGCGAGCACAGCTACAAATAGGAAAGAGAGAGAGAGAGAGAGAGAGAGAGAGAGAGAGAGAGAGAGAGAGAGAGAGAGAGAGAGACAGACAGACAGACAGACAGACAGACAGAGAGAGAGACAGACAGACAGACAGACAGACAGACAGACAGACAGACAGACAGACAGACAGACAGACAGACAGACAGACAGACAGACAGACAGACAGACAGACAGACAGACAGACAGACAGACAGACAGACAGACAGACAGACAGACAGACAGACAGACAGACAGACAGACAGACAGACAGACAGACAGACAGACAGACAGACAGACAGACAGACAGACAGACAGACAGACAGACAGACAGACAGACAGACAGACAGACAGACAGACAGACAGACAGACAGACAGACAGACAGACAGACAGACAGACAGACAGACAGACAGACAGACAGACAGACAGACAGACAGACAGACAGACAGACAGACAGACAGACAGACAGACAGACAGACAGACAGACAGACAGACAGACAGACAGACAGACAGACAGACAGACAGACAGACAGACAGACAGACAGACAGACAGACAGACAGACAGACAGACAGACAGACAGACAGACAGACAGACAGACAGACAGACAGACAGACAGACAGACAGACAGACAGACAGACAGACAGACAGACAGACAGACAGACAGACAGACAGACAGACAGACAGACAGACAGACAGACAGACAGACAGACAGACAGACAGACAGACAGACAGACAGACAGACAGACAGACAGACAGACAGACAGACAGACAGACAGACAGACAGACAGACAGACAGACAGACAGACAGACAGACAGACAGACAGACAGACAGACAGACAGACAGACAGACAGACAGACAGACAGACAGACAGACAGACAGACAGACAGACAGACAGACAGACAGACAGACAGACAGACAGACAGACAGACAGACAGACAGACAGACAGACAGACAGACAGACAGACAGACAGACAGACAGACAGACAGACAGACAGACAGACAGACAGACAGACAGACAGACAGACAGACAGACAGACAGACAGACAGACAGACAGACAGACAGACAGACAGACAGACAGACAGACAGACAGACAGACAGACAGACAGACAGACAGACAGACAGACAGACAGACAGACAGACAGACAGACAGACAGACAGACAGACAGACAGACAGACAGACAGACAGACAGACAGACAGACAGACAGACAGACAGACAGACAGACAGACAGACAGACAGACAGACAGACAGACAGACAGACAGACAGACAGACAGACAGACAGACAGACAGACAGACAGACAGACAGACAGACAGACAGACAGACAGACAGACAGACAGACAGACAGACAGACAGACAGACAGACAGACAGACAGACAGACAGACAGACAGACAGACAGACAGACAGACAGACAGACAGACAGACAGACAGACAGACAGACAGACAGACAGACAGACAGACAGACAGACAGACAGACAGACAGACAGACAGACAGACAGACAGACAGACAGACAGACAGACAGACAGACAGACAGACAGACAGACAGACAGACAGACAGACAGACAGACAGACAGACAGACAGACAGACAGACAGACAGACAGACAGACAGACAGACAGACAGACAGACAGACAGACAGACAGACAGACAGACAGACAGACAGACAGACAGACAGACAGACAGACAGACAGACATACAGACAGACAGACATACAGACAGACAGACAGACAGACAGACAGACAGACAGACATACAGACAGACAGACATACAGACATACAGACATACAGACATACAGACATACAGACAGACAGACAGACAGACAGACAGACAGACAGACAGACAGACAGACAGACAGACAGACAGACAGACAGACAGACAGACAGACAGACAGACAGACAGACAGACAGACAGACAGACAGACAGACAGACAGACAGACAGACAGACAGACAGACAGACAGACAGACAGACAGACAGACAGACAGACAGACAGACAGACATACAGACAGACAGACAGACAGACAGACAGACAGACAGACAGACAGACAGACAGACAGACAGACAGACAGACAGACAGACATACAGACAGACAGACAGACAGACAGACAGACATACAGACAGACAGACAGACAGACAGACAGACAGACAGACAGACAGACAGACAGACAGACAGACAGACAGACAGACATACATACAGACAGACAGACAGACAGACAGACAGACAGACAGACAGACAGACAGACAGACAGACAGACAGACAGACAGACAGACAGACAGACAGACAGACAGACAGACAGACAGACAGACAGACAGACAGACAGACAGACAGACAGACAGACAGACAGACAGACATACAGACAGACAGACAGACAGACAGACATAGAGACATACAGACAGACAGACAGACAGACAGACAGACAGACAGACATACAGACAGACAGACAGACAGACAGACAGACATACATACAGACAGACAGACAGACAGACATACAGACAGACAGACATACAGACAGACATACAGACAGACAGACAGACAGACATACAGACATACAGACAGACAGACATACAGACATACAGACAGACAGACAGACAGACAGACAGACAGACATACAGACATACAGACAGACAGACAGACAGACAGACAGACAGACAGACAGACAGACAGACAGACAGACAGACAGACAGACAGACATACAGACAGACAGACAGACAGACAGACAGACAGACAGACAGACAGACAGACAGACAGACAGACATACATACAGACAGACAGACAGACAGACAGACAGACAGACAGACAGACAGACAGACAGACAGACAAACAGACAGACAGATACAGACACAGAGACAGATGTTGCAGCGTACATAAGCAAACTCAACATTGAACGTGACGGCCATCCCCATTGCGGCCGATGTATCTCCGGCGAGGAGCTGGCGGTCCTAAACGCAGCAGGGTCTGGCGGTCCGACGTGCGCCCACTCCTCAGATCCCCCTCCTGGGTTCGGGGGACGGGGGCAGCAACAGGACGGCAGCCAATGCGAATGTGGCAGGACCGAGGCGGCCACCCTGCGCCGCGTCTGGCACCGCTTGGCTGTCGCGGTAATGCCGGCCTGGAGCTCACGTGCACCACACGTCGGTCGTTGCGGTGATACAGTCCGCAACACATGGCCCGCTGGTGCGGGCGTCGCACCGGTCACACTCGCAGCGGACATTTTTCCGGCTTCCATTTCCAGTCGGGTAATGCGGTGCAAATGCGGTTACCGGGCCCCACCCGTACGGCTCGTGACACTTTTCCCTCGGGAGCGGTCGCGAGTTCAGACTCGACTACGCTAGACCCACCCGGTTGAGGCTAGATCGTCTCACCCGGCTGACACTCGCAGTGGAAAATTGATTGCGCCGTGACGACGCGGATCTAATTTCACGAAATACGCACCCTGCAACTGCTTGTGCACTGTTCGTCAACATGAAAGGCACCGAGATACCAGCAGCTATCACAATAATGTCATGCAACGACACGATGACTCAAAGTGGTCATGGTACTTCAGCTACAAGAGCGAATTACTATATTACGCGGCCAAAGGCTGGTCTGAAGAAGAAGTATATACACATAGACAGGGTAAGGGGGAGGGGGGTAAACTTTAAAGAGGTACTCATTGCTCAAGTGCAATTGGAGTGCACTTTGGAGTGCATCTTAGGGCCAATAACTTTTGTAGCGGGATCGCGTACGGCCAAGGGTTGTGTAGGGGTATTTAAAACAAAGCAAAGCTGAAGATGGGCGTCTAGCTAGACAGGAAGATGCACCCTTGGAGGCTTCATGAAGGACAGGGATCCACTACAGTTGTCCTCTAGTTGGAGCGAGTCATGGGATAGCGATATATATCGCCAGGATGGGGGATTGGATGGGCATGGTCGTCTCGGGAACTCCGAAGGATTTTCTCTCGAATGGCTGCAACCGGCATTTCCGGGCTTGCAATTCTAGTCCTCAGAGGCTTCCCAGCCGGCCGGGAGCGCGTCGCCGCCAAAACGCCACCCCGGGCCGGCGCTGCGGCGCATACCGCCCAGCCGCCCGGCCGCGGCCGCGGTGCGCTTCTCCCGACTGGAGGTGCCCGTGCCGGCCGAGATAGCGATCGGCGCGGCCCGCGCGGCGGCGATTCGCCGCGGCCGTGGCTCGGTGACTGGCGACCGGCCGGGCCGTCGATCGCGGTCGACCCGGCAGACGAGCCGGCAGCACCGCGGCGTGGGTGTGGCCGCCCGCCCGCGGCATCGCCGGCTCGAGAAACTGGTCTGGTCGGTGGGCAGGCGGCCGCCGCCGCCGCCGCCGGTGACGCCGGCTAGCGGACTGCTCTCGTGAGTGCCGCCGGGCCGGTGGAGTAGCCCATGCACCGCCGCCCCTCCCCTGCCCGCCCCAGCGGCAGGCTCCGGAATGCCGGCGACCGGGTGTCGCCTTTCGCGCCGCGGTGGGCATGACATCAGCTTCTGCAGAGGCCCGACCGGCAGCCAAGCCATTCACGCGGCGTCGCGGTCGATCCGCCACACCGCACACTTGACACTGACACTTGACACTGACACTGACACTGACACTGACATTGACACTGACACAGACAGCGGCGTTTTACCCGACGCTCCACCGAGGGGTCGTATTGATTTCGCAAGCTGCGGCGCCAACAAAGGTTCGGCTCGGTGGCCGCCTAGGTGACGTCACGTTTACGACAGTGTTTACAAATTTGTCGGCTCCGACCGCGGTCATCTGATTGTTTGGGTGCGGAACCGGCGGGCAGTGGTTCACGATAGCGCGACCGGTCCCTGCCGGCTGGGGTCACAGGGGCCGTTGATGGGACAGGTCAGAGGCATGCTTCACCAGTGCTTTACAGTGCTCTAATTATTTGCTCCCATCCTTCGCCATGCACTGAAATAAATACATCCCAACGAGAATTGCAACTCCCCGCCACTTCAAAGCGAAAAAATGCTGGCCACATAAAAACAGCTGGTTGCATGTGCCGAGATCTAACACACGATTTGCACTCTTCGGGTTGCTTGTAGACGTTCCACGGTGGGATAAAAATGAGCGCCAAATTCAGCTGCGGTGTCCAAATTCACCCCAGGGTGACTCAGAAGCCAATAAAGATCACCTGAGGTCAAGTTGGCAAGCTGTGTCAAGGCCTCGAATGTCATTTCAAAGGGCAGTGACCCATGTAAGCATACTATCTGAGTCGTCCATCA
>JAOTOM010001229.1:60000-62327 GCA_034440615.1 Ashinkailepas kermadecensis
GTTTTACAACTATTTTTTGGTCGGCCCCCATTAGAAAACCCTGGCTGTGCCACTGCTGTCCATACGTCATCACCTGTACACATGCATTTGGCCCGGCAATTCCCGTTAAATGCACCACTCTCCACACGTCACCAACTTTGCACATGCATTTGGAACGTCAATTCAGGCTAAATGTAAGCTCCATACGTCACCAGCTGTACACGTGCCTGCATCGGCCGAAAACAGCTTTCGCCGTTCCTGTCCAGTGCTGACATCGCTATTATTTGGACAGCCATTTTCATTTCTTACACGATAGCGAACGCTTGCCAGCCGTATGTCCCATTGGCGATTGTCTTCATGGACGGTCATGCCTTGGAAGCTTTCAAGACTCAATGCGGCAGCAAGGGTGCAGTTGCACGGTTGGTGCACAATGCACGTGGGCGTTAGGTGGGGTGACAGGTGTGTACGGCCCATGGACAACGGAAACGAGCACGTGCTGAAAAGATCCGCCTCGGGACCAGTGGAAAACGTGGGCGATAGAGCGACCAGTGTGCGGCTGGCAAACAAGCCTGCTATGGTATTATATGAGTGCCGAAGTACTAATACGGGCAGACGAAGGGCTACGTTATTGCCATTGTAGGCAGTGGATGACGCTGATCGCCGCTGGCCCTGTCCGCTGCTGCTTCTGGTGCTTCAGAACTGTCTCCGCCGAGGGTGTGCGGAGCAGAAGGCAGCCACAGACCTCCAAGGTAGGCTCTGTTGCCGTTTACTGCAATATTCCAGCAGCACAAGCACTGCGAACATCCACTGGCACTTCGTCGTCGAGTTGGGCCCCTTGCAGCCCGGCCCCGTCCCTAGCTTCAAGCACCGCTTGGAAAAGCCGAATCTTTCCGTGATATTCAAACTTAGCCAGTAAATTTGTCCCTCATTTGCTCTGTGTCGTGGATCTCTCAAGCTAACAGTGATTCAAAGTATGCACACCACATGTCACATGTGCTTAAGACCCGTCCTCGAGCTCTGACGTTACCCTATAACCTCAAGACCTACACTTCCTTCGTCACCTTGAACAAAGCACTGATATCAGCTTAGGCAGCTGTCCGTTCGCCCGAACTTGTGCTCTTGACGCATCACCTGACCTGCGATCTCAACCTCTGAAGCTAGCCGGTGACCTCGACCTCTCAAGTGGACCTATGACCTCAACCTGTGCACCTTTGCCACCTAGAACCGGACGTGGCCTGGAGCTGAACGTCTGAGTGATCACCATCATGTCCGCGGATTGGCGACGGCGAGACGGGCTGGCCGACCAGCGGGACGGGCTGGCCGACCAGCGGACCACCGCGCGCCACATAATCACGAACGCCTTGGACGTGTTCGCGACGAGCACGACCGTGCACGGCGTGCCGCACGTGTGCCGCCGAGGCGCGTCTCTCCACCGCCGGCTGGCCTGGGCCGCGCTGCTGGCGCTGTCGGCCGGCGTCCTGCTGTACAATCTGTGGCTGCTGACGGTGGACGCGCTGGTCGAGCGGCGCGTCACGTCGGCCGTCACGCTGCAGCGGCCGGCCAGCGTGCCGCTGCCCGTGGTGACCGTGTGCGGCGGCGGCTTCTTCAGTCGCCGCCGCGCCCGCCGGCTCAACGTGTCCGCCGCGCTGGCCGGCTACATCTCCAACGGCTTCAACGGCTTCGTCGGCCAGGGGCCGGCTGACGACGCCTGCCAGGCGGCCGCGGACGAGTCGGAGCGGCTGCGCTGGGAGCACGAGCAGCTGCTGAACCGCACCGGACTGGGGGCGCGCCAGCTGCTGGACGCCCTGTCGCCCGCCTGCGACGAGCTGGTGGCCTACTGCGGCGCGGGCCTCCGGCTGAGACTGGACGGCGCCGAGTGCTGCCGCCGCCTGCTGCGGCCCGCCTACACGCTGCTGGGCCGCTGCTGGACCACGCACGGCGTCGACCTGCGGCAGAGTCTGGCCGGCGTCTGGTTCGGCGTGTGGATGCACCTGCGCTCGACGGTCGCCGACCGCGCCGAGCTGAGCGGGCCCGGTCTGTTCAGCAACTTCCAGGAGCGGCACAGCGCGTTCGCGATCGTCTCCAACCACTACACGCCGCCCAGCCTGCTGTCGGTGAACGACGCCATCGCCGTGCCGCGCGGCCAGTCCGTCTACCTGGACGTGTGGAAGCAGGAGCAGGACGACGAGGCCACCCTGACGCCGCTGCTCGGCGGCGCCGCCAACTGCGACCGCGCGCCGCTGGCCTCCGCCGGTCGCGTCGCCACGCGCGCCATCAACATGGCCGGCTGCGCGGTGCACCAGCTGCGGCAGCTGTACCGCACCAGCTGCGGCTGCGCCCACCTGGGC
>JAOTOM010001230.1:0-62432 GCA_034440615.1 Ashinkailepas kermadecensis
AAGATCTACGTTCAGGAGATCTATTTTCAGAAGATCTACCTTCAGAAGATCTATTTTCAGAAGATCTACTTTCAGGAGATCTATTTTCAGGAGATCTACTTTCAGAAGATCTATGTTCACAAGATCTACTTGGAGGAGGAAATGTTCACAAGATCTACTCCCAGGACTGAATTGTTCAGAAGATCTACTCGAAGAAGTAAGTGTTCACAAGATTTACTAATACTTGGAGATGTTCACAAGATCTACTCCCAGGTCCGATTGTTCAGAAGATCTACAAATAGGCCTCAAGTGTTCAGAAGATCTACTCCCGAATGAAAATGTTCAGAAGATCTACTGAAAGCTGGAAATGTTCACAAGATCTACTCCTAGGTCTGAATTGTTCAGAAGATCTACTCGAAGACGAAAGTGTTCACAAGATCTACTAATATTTGGAGATGTTCACAAGATCTACTCTCAGGTCGGAATGTTCAGAAGATCTACAAATAGGCCTCAAATGTTCAGAAGATCTACTGCTGGAAATGTTCAGAAGATCTACTACTGGAAATGTTCAGAAGATCTACTCGGAGGATGGAAGTGTTCACAAGATCTACTCTCGGGACTGAATGTTCAGAAGATCTACTCTTGGCCCGGAATGTTCAGAAGATCTACTCCCGATTCGGATTGTTCAGAAGATCTACTTGGAGAAAGTGTTCACAAGATCTACTCTATATTCTAATTTCAAGAAGCATAAGTTCAGCTAGCTATCGCTAGGTAGCAGCACAGTCTAGGTATTATCGCAACGGAAAGGGAGTGGATGTCATGAAATTGAACGTTGAAGCATAGGTGACACTATTTCTCGCTAGATGGCAGGATGATGCCATTGAATACGCTCCCGTTGTGTGCTAGCGGTGTTGGGTTTCCATAGCTCGGCAAACGGCTGACGTCCGGCAGAAAACCGATATGCGATGCAGTGGCGGATGGAGCGGAAGAACACACGTTGAGATCTATTTGTATCTGATTTCACGGCTAGCTTAAAATGTTTATTGCACTGTGATACTCTTGCAAATATTTGCGTTTTATCCGCCTGCAATATGTCGGCTGGTCATCCCCTGGCAATGCCAGCTGTCTAGGCGAGGGATAAAGAAGGCGCAGTACGTGTGGCGCGCCAAATGTCCTGCATCTGGGTGTTTGTTTTTTTCCTGGCATTCCTGCATTGTTAAGGCATCTGGGTGGTATGTTTCAGTTAAGGAGCGATTTTCTTGGCTCGGACATTTATTTTTATGAATCTCTCTGTATTTTGGAGGGCTCCGGCTTGATCGTTGTCGGGTTTCGATGCGATTTTGGGGTCACACTGTGCTTAGTTGGGACCACCGACGCCAATTATTGGGAGCCCGGAGGGGAATTTTTAATGCCCCGACCATGATTTATGGGATTACTGACAGGAATTTTGGGTTCAAAGTGCGATATTTGGGGGCTTAGTGCTAGTTCGCGGAGCGCGTTGTACTTGTCTGCACCCCAGCGCGAATTTGGCGCCCCCGGCGCAAATTTTCGGGTTCGGTGCAAGTTTGTTGGTGCCCATTGTATTTATTTATAACCTCTAATTCTGGGGGCCCAACGCGAATGTATGGGCCACCAGAATCATTTTTGAGGATTCCGACGCGGATCTTGGGTTCTTCGAAACCTACCTCTTCAGGATGGAGGGGGAATTTGCCTCTTCAGTATGCCACTGCGGCGGCTCAGCGAGTTTTTTCTTCAGCCGTTTCCACCCTTCAGAGTAGAAAGGCCCGAGGGAGAACTTTATTTCGGGGCCTGTAATGAATTATCCGGTGCTCGGGTCGACTCAATGGAGTCCCTTTGTGCTTTGTTTAGGTTGATTTGTATTTTGGTGAGCATCTTGCGCGATACTTTTGGGCCCCGGTACGATTATTCGGTTTCCCGGTGCATTTTTATTCGGTGCTCCAACGACCTTCTTTTCAGGGGCCAGGCGCGTTTGTTTGTGTCTTTCACGCAATTTTGTGGCCGTAGAGTAACATTCCGGGTAGGAATTGATTTTTGGGAGGGCAGCTGTGACTGGTGTGGCCCCGGCGCGACATTTTGGGCCCATGATGTGATTTCCAAGGCCAGCAGCGCGAGGTTTTTAGGCCTAAGTGCGATTTCTGGACCCTGTCTTCATTTGTTGGGATGCCTATCCCGAGTTCTAGTGGCCTCGACACGTCTTTGGGGGCACAGCCCGTTTTAGCTTCTTTTGGATCGATTGCTGAGACCCCAGAGTGATTTTTTATGCCCAAACTGTTTTCTTTCGTTGCCTCAGCTTCATTTATTGGGTGTTCCCGGTGAGACTTTTGGGGCCCCGATGAGATCGGTCGCGCCCGTAGCGTGATTTTCAGGTGCCCGGGCGCGACGTTTTGGTATCCTCAGGCTCAGCGTGATTTTTGGTCGCTCCGGCCCAACGTTTTGAGTCCCTGTTGTGATTGTCAAGAACCACGGCACGACTTTTGTGCTCCCAGCGTAGTTTTCAGGGGACCCGGTCCAACGTTTTGTGGCCCCAGCGCGATTATTACGTGCCCCGGCCCGACCTTTTGGGACCCAGCGTGATTTTGAGAGCCCGGCGAGTCTTTTTGGACCCAGCGTCGTTTTCGGGAGCCCCGGCGTGATTTCCAGCCTTTTTTCCTCCAGCGTGATTTCAAGGGGCCGGACCCAACCTTTTAAGGCCCTAGCGTGATATCTCATGGGGCCCTGGTGCGACCTATCGGGGTCCCGGCGCGACTTTTTGGAGTCCTAGCGGAATTTTCAGTGGCTCTGTCCCACATTTTGGAGCCATCAGCGTCATATTCGGAGTCGCGGAGCGATTTTTGAGGCCCCAATGTGATTTTGAGACGCCTTGGTGGGATTTTTGGAGGCCCCAGCCTTCAGGGGCCCCTGCGCAACTTTTTGGGGCCCCAAAGTGAGTTTTGTGGTCCCCGATGCAATTGTTGGAAACGCCAGCTGGATTTTTAAAGAGCCTGGCGCTATTTTTCCGAACCCTGGCGCGATTATTGGGGGTCCACAACCTCTCATTGTGAGGGGCGACTACTCCAATGCCCCCTCCATTCGGTATGCCACTGCGTATGCCCCAATGATTGTATACCTTAACAATGACGTCTATGGAGTATATTGCACAAACTCGACTTTCCCATGCCCATTTAACTGCTTCCGCCACAAGTAGTGTTCCGAAACATACACCCTGCAATTAGCCTACATTCATCTCATTAGCATCGGGGTTCTTAAATCTCAGCGTAGACGTACACATCACTGGACGATGAAAAGTCTTGGTAGTAGTCACCGTTGTATTTCGGTGCGTTAGTACTTTTAATCCAAATGTCTTCATTGCATTGATTCTGGGATCAGTGTCTTTGCTAAGCAGAGATTGTTATACCATATATCATATATACCATGAGCCCACCATCTTACCGAACCATTTCTGTTCAACGACATAATTTGAATTAAATGTTTAGCGTACTGTCAATGCCTCTACGCAGTTACCCAGCTGAAGATCTACTCGAGTCAGTTGCCATGCTCGTCATTTGCCTTCTCAGGTCACATGACAAGCATCGCTCGTTACTCGTCACATCATCACTCTTCATATCACTCCTCGTATCACCATGTCAGGTCGCATCACGAGCGTCTAATCCTCTCGGGGATTCTGAGATTCGAGCGGCGTTCTCGCACTTGACGTTGATGTAATAGGGTGCAGACTTCATTATTGTATCCATAATAAATTATGGAAATAAGTATTTTGTTATGTTGGATGCCAGCACCGATAATACCCAGGAATCTCACTCAAAATGTTGGATATCTGTGTGCTATACCAAACTGAAAATCCATTGAAATGTGGAAATTTTTACGTTATATTCCATACTGTTGTCACGCAATGTATGCATCGTGGCAGTAATTTTGTATTTCTCAATGCTCAAAATACATGTTTAATGTTGAAGTGTATGGCAGGTAGAATCAAGGCCATGTATACTACATGGGTATGCAATATCAAGGCAAGGAAGTTGCACTTACAAATTGTATGTCTTACCTTGATTATTTTACGTTCACCCTTTATAATTTCCTACTGTAGGCAATATTAATGGAATTGATGTTAAATATGGTAACAGTCAAAGAACCACAGTGCAACTCTAGTATAAATGTGTTGTGATGCTGGCTGGCACATTATCTGCCTTATAGTATATTCATAACATCATAAAAGGTGTGAATATCCATACATATGTTGCATTACATCAACGCAACTCCTGAATTAGTTACGCTGTTGTAAGGTCATGTCCAAGTGTGTATGGCTTAAAAATGAAGTGCTACCATGTGATATGTGCAGCTTTTACTTAGTTATGGATTGCAGGAAGTTTTTCACATATTCAAACGTGAACGTGTTGCTTTTTACAAGTAGAAATGTCTCAAAAGTGGGTGGGCCTGCCCCCTACTTTGAAAAGTGGGTGGACCAAGGCCCCATCACCCCCCTGTTCCTACGCCTATGAACAGAGGTGTAGTTTTATATGCTTTTGGGAGGACACTTGCCCCCTGCCCTCAATGTTAACTGTGCCCTATCATCAATTTCAACTTGGAACTCTATGTGGCATGTCGTCCAATGCATTTGGACCTACTTATTTCCTTCGTGTATTATACCCTCCCAATAATTTTCAGAAACCGACAACTATGATCCAGGCTGCAGATTTTGTGAGCATTTCATTTGATCACTTGACCTATGTGGGAGGACCACAGAGACGGGCGCAACCAGGATTTTCTTAACGGGGAGCCCGACCAAAAGTTGTGCTAAGCCCTATTGGCTTATTGGTGATATCATGCGGAGTTGTGTGTGAGGTTAGTATGATGTTTTATAGTTCGTCCGATGGTACCTCTGAGTGACTGACTGTTTTCAGCTACGATAATTTCCAATCAAGTTGGCTCATTCACGTCCAACGACACCGCTATGTCACGACTTCTCCTACTTCAGATGGCCGCTCTTCTACTTTAGACAATCCCTAGTCACGATGTTGCCCCGAATAGCAAGATTGAATCATTGAATGAAATAATGCGTAGTATGAAAGGAACTTTTTAAAATTGCATTCCATTTTAGCCAGGTGCAGACCCAGAAATTGTCACATGTGGGCAAACGTCCGGAACACCACTTCGAAAGAGAGAGAGAGAGAGATATATATATATATACAGAGATATACAGAGATATACAGAGATATACAGAGATATACAGAGATATACAGAGATATACATAGATATACAGAGATATACAGAGATACACAGAGATATACAGAGATATACAGAGAGATAGAGAGAGATAGAGAGAGATAGAGAGAGATAGAGAGAGAGAGATAGAGAGAGAGAGTTAGAGAGAGAGATAGAGAGAGAGATAGAGAGAGAGAGATAGGGAGAGATAGAGAGAGAGATAGAGAGAGAGATAGAGAGAGAGAGATAGAGATAGAGAGAGAGAGAGAGAGAGAGAGAGAGAGAGAGAGAGAGAGAGAGATAGAGAGAGAGATAGAGAGAGAGAGATAGATAGAGAGATAGATAGAGAGATAGAGAGAGAGAGAGATAGAGAGAGATAGAGATAGAGAGAGAGATAGAGAGAGAGATAGAGAGAGAGATAGAGAGAGAGAGATAGAGAGATATATAGAGAGATATACAGAGAGATATACAGAGAGATATACAGAGAGATATACAGAGAGATATACAGAGAGATATACAGAGATATATACGGAGAGATATACAGAGAGATATACAGAGAGATATACAGAGAGATATACAGAGAGATATACAGAGAGAGAGACAGAGAGATATACAGAGAGATACACAGAGAGATATACAGAGAGATAGAGAGATATACAGAGAGATATACAGAGAGATAGAGAGATATACAGAGAGATAGAGAGATATACAGAGAGATAGAGAGATATACAGAGATATAGATAGAGAGATAGAGAGATCGAAAGATAGAGAGATCGAAAGATCAAGAGATCAATGAATCAAGAGATCAGGAGATACAGAGATCAAGAGATACAGAGATCAAGAGATAAATAGATGCAGAGATACAGAAATACAGAGATTAAGAGATACAGAGATTAAGAGATGCAGAGATTAACATACAGATATTAAGAGATGCAGAGATCAAG
Source organism: Ashinkailepas kermadecensis (assembly GCA_034440615.1). NCBI lineage: Eukaryota > Metazoa > Arthropoda > Thecostraca > Neolepadidae > Ashinkailepas > Ashinkailepas kermadecensis. The sequence continues at coordinate 6,144 of JAOTOM010001230.1, forward strand.
AGATTGAGATATCAAGAAATAGAGCGATCAAGAGATAGAGAGCTAGTGAAATGGAGAGTGAGGGAGTGAGGGAGAGAGGGAGAGAGAGAGAGATATATATATATATATATATATATATATATATATATATATATATATATATATATATGTATATATATATATATATATATATAGACATAGATATCGATATGTAGATGTAGATGAAGATATAGACCTAAAGTTAGATATGGATATATAGGTTAGGCATATGCTGAGCATTCAGTTGTTCTTGTGCCTCGTGTTCACCGACGGAACACGAGGTTCGTTCACCACGAGTTCACCCGAGTTTCGCAGGATTCGCAGGCGCTTCAGCGCCCGACACCTGGCAGCCGTCCCAGAGACTCGTGTTTCGCAACATCTCCCCCCTGGCCAAAGAGCGGATAGCGATTGACTTCGAGTGATGAACCCACCTCCTGCCACAAACAGACACGATTCACACTCATGCTGCATATTACTAGCTACCGACTCCGGCTGTGGCTCCGTCGCATATATTTCGGTTCGTTAACAACAGAGCTGGGTCGCGGCTGTCACCTAGCCTGTTGCGACGGCACCAAAATCGGGCTGCTTATTACCAGGTTCTCTAGATCTATCAAGAGACATAAATATGTCAGAGCGTCACTCCTCGGTCCTCCCCAATATTCATGACCATCCAATGCTTTCATAGTAATACCTTGACAAATGACACATCTCTATGTTTATTGATTAGTGGAAGACAAGACCCGAGGTAATTGTGAGCTGATATGAAGTACTCTCATTTACTTGGTACCAATTCAGTGCTCCATTAGAAATTACAAGATCGCCATTAGTTAGCCGTTTCTATATCAACTCTGCTTTAGACGCAGGCTGGCCGTTCAGATCGCAGCCAGCGCGCCTCCGCGGGGAGAGCCGAGCCGGGCGGCGACGTCGAGCGCCTGGCCACGCAGGCTGAGAGACGGACGACTGCAGTGGCGGACACAGTTGTTGAACTGTTCATCATTTTGTCAACGTGTCCAGTATCTTCAGATCTGTATCCTGTTGCGCTGTTGGTGCATCATCTTTACCCTGCCACTGTCATGTTGAGGTGTCCTTGGAGATCAAGCTGAAGACGCCACTGGCAACTTGCACATGTCACTGGATACTGCGAGTGTGAGGCACGGTATCGTGCGGTCGTCGGGGAGGGGAGGAGGGGTAGTTGACGCGTGGTCTTCCCACGCCCGCTTGGGACTGGGCTGCTAGGAACTGACGCCAGTGGATGGTCTGGCTTCAATGGCCGACGTGGTTGACTGGTTCAAGGTCGATACACATATGTCTAATGGCAAGGTGTTGAACGATATGTCAAATGCATGGCTTCTTAACCTTGAAATCATACTGCTTGCATGCAGCATGCAGCTAGTAGAACATCTAAGCCGATTCATGAAATCAGTTACCCAGTTTGCATGGGCCGCGGTAATTATAATTTCTACCTTAAACAGCACAGCGTCGCATTTGCCGTCCCATGAAAACGCTTGTCAGACGACACGAAGCTATGGGGCCCAGAGTGATTTTGGGGACCCCCGACGCAATTCCTGGGAGCTCACTCCTCCAGGAGGGGTATTTTCCTCTTTGTTACGGCACTGCGGCTGCCTTACGAGTATATTTATTTCAGCCGATGGTAACCTCCAGAGTAGAATGGCCCTTCGGAGAACTTTATTTCGGGACCTATTGTGAATTTTCCGATGTTCGGGTCGATTCAATGGAGTCCCTTTGTGATTTTTCGGGGTCGACTTCTATCTGGTGTATGCCCCCTGCGTGATATTCTTGGGCCCCGGTAGGATTCTGCAGGCTACCGGTGCATTTTTTCCGTGCCCCAACACTGTTCTTTTCCGGGTCGGACGAGTTTGTTTCGTCTGACGCAATTGTTGTGGCCGAGAAGAGTGACATTCCGGGTACGAATTGACTTTTGGGAAACCAGTTACCGCTTGTGGGCCTCCGGCGGAAGTTCTAGGCACACAGTGTGATTTTCAAAGGTAGCGACGCAACACTTTTTGGTCGAAGTTAATTTTTTTGGGGGCCCCGTCGTCATTTGTTGGGATCGCTATCGCGAGTTTTAGTGGCCCCGACACGTTTGGGGTGGAGGTGGAGGTGGGGGTGGTAGGGGTAGCACGTTTTGAGGGCTTTCGGAGCGGTTGTTGGGATACCAGAGTGATTTGTGATGTCCTGATTGTTTTCTCGTTGCTCCGGCTTCATTTTTTTTGGATGGTCCCGATCAGGGTTTGGGGCCCCGATGAGACCTGTCGAGCTTCTAACGTGATTTTCAGGGGCCCTGGCCCGACCTTTTGGTGTCCCCCTCGTGATTTTCAAGAACCAAGACACGATTTTTTGGGACCTCCAACGCGATTTTCAAGAGCTCAAGTACGAACTTTTAAGGCCCCAGCGTGATTTTCAAGGGCCCGGCCTGTCTTTTTCGGGGCCCAGCGCGAGGGGATGAGTGGTCTAATGGTGAGATCCTTGTCTCACAATCGATAGATTATGGGTTCGAGTCTCACCTGTCGCTACTCTTCGCCCGCGACCAATCGGCGCGAGGGATTGGCGACGCTACATGACTCAACGGTCGACGTGTCGTAAAAACAATAACCAGGCCCCAACGCCATTTTGTTCGGGCCCCGGCGATACTTTTTGAGCACCCAGCGTCATTTCCAGGGGCCCGGCCCGCACATTTTGAGGCCCCAGCGTGATTTTCGAGGGGCCCGGCGTGAATTTTCAGTGGCCTAACGCGACTTTTCAGGGTGCTACCTAATGTGACTTAAATAAGACAATGGACACACAGAAACTCAATGAACGGAAATACGACGACGACAAAAAGAAAAAGAAGTGAGAAAAGATCGACGGATGTCACCCCACAAAAATGAAAAAAAAAAAACAGAGAACTGAGGTAACCAGCAGTCAGTCACGCCAAAATTGGCACGGCGGAGTAATCAGTGGGCTCTGGCGATATTGCGCTCGAATAGTACTGTATGCTCCATGCATCGGCGGTTCACCGTTGCCGGCGGACATAGCAATAGATGCTTAGTAGATACTTGATACATGGATGCAACACATAATTCATGAAAAACAAAACTGCATTAATAATCGGGGTACGTTGGTACATCTTTCCATATTACACATATTACCCCAACCCACCCTTAAGAAAAGTACCCCAAGCCGTCGCGGCCTGCTTAGAACGACCTAGCAGAGACGGCAGGCTTGTTTGCGGTTATCACTATGGTAGCAAACTTTCCCATAGCCGTCGTGTCATGTTTAAAGCGACCAAGCGGACATGAGTAAGCTAGTCTGCGTTTATCATAATGCTGCATCAAGGCCGAAACAGCCCTGGCGAGAGGAAACATCTGAACTCCAATATCAATTTCAAACCTAAAAATAAAGGCTACAACGCGAAAAGAGATCGGAGCTTGTGACTTTACCGCATGACACTTAACCAGTTTTAATATGTTTTATAAGCTTCAATCGGTCATACATGAGTGATTCATCCCAGGACAGTTCGGAAAAGTGGTCCGGCCTGGTGATCGTTCACTTAGAAGAGCAGAGCTACTTCGCTTAGCATCTTTCAATCGCATAGTGAGTATATCTTACCCTACTTTTCAGGATATGTGTTGTCGAATGGCTATTCCGTCAATTTCGCCTTATATGATATATCCCCTTAATGTTACACCAATATTTTCTAGTCATCAAATAACTATGTCCTTCCTACTCGTTTTATGCAGTAAATTTCACCCATATTTTTCAGTGTGCCCTGATTGGGACCAAATTTGTTTTTAATCTTCGTGAATGTTTTCCCAAGACATATATTACAAACCAAATTAATCGTGCACATTGAAGATGTTCAGTTAATTCGTTCGAGTCCATCTGATAAAGCGGCAGTTAAAATGCTCGTGGGGTAGGCACTTGCAGTCGCCAATGTTTTGTTTGTTGAAATCAGCAAAACAATTAATCTCAATAAATCTCTGATTTTGTTCCCAGAAGGTCACGTCAGCACCAGAGACGACGCTAGAAACTTTGACCTGGGAATCATACGAATTCCTGATAATAAAGCGTCGCTATGCCTGTATCTATGACCTACCCAAGTTCTCACAAAACGTGCCGATAATATAAAACAGCAAGTTATTCGCAGCATCGTTTTCCCAACTTAATTTACATCATGAACGTTTTAAGGGAACTATAGCAAGGGTGCTGTAGGAGTGAACAGTAAATGTATGCGTGCTAATTCGTAACGTATTTTTCCCTGTTGCCTGAGACACAAGCATGTGAAGGTAACTAAATATATCGATACTGATACTGATGCGGATGCCACATACAGGGCAAAGTAATAAAGGTAGAGGAAGAGAGAAGAGAAGAAGACGGGGAAATGGCCTGTATAGATGGAGGATTTATTGGAGAGAGGGAAACGATAGGCATACCAACATTGTTGGCAAACTTGAATAGTTTATTTTCTTTGTCCATATTCAGAAATACTGGCGTTTGATCTGTTTGTTTCATACATATTATCAAGCTAAACAGCATTTTCACACGTCTGGGCATCTCCAGAAATTATCTCTCAATGAATTTGGTAATGTTGTATTGTACAACAAAAGCGCTATGCCGAGATAAAAAGGGTTATTATCGACACCGTGAGTTCAGAATTCGGACCTTGCCAGGTGTTCATTTGAACGTGGATGAACATGGAGCATTTGAACGTGGATGCGTCACCCATAGGGCCTAAGAATGCTCAGCATACTGCGTACCATTGCTAAGCCATGCGGCGAACCACTGGTTGTCGATGCCGCACCATCCTAGCTTCTCCACGAGGCTGTGCTCTACGCTGTCAAATGCGTTTGAGGTGTCTGCAGTAACTAGTGACATCATCATGTCTTTGTCCACATTGCTCGTCGCATATATTACAGCTGAAGGATTACCGCCTTCGTCGATATGTCAGGGCGGAAGCCATACTTTTGCTGGCATAGAATATGCAGACTAGATACATATTGCAGCAATTGTGTACATACTACAAGCACACAAATCCTAGCCACGACCAGCAATATCGATATTCGTCGATAGTTGCACTGCTTAGCATCGTCGTTGCCTTTATCTATCGGCATTATTGTAGTGCGTTTTCCAGTTTACAATGCTACTATTAATAGCATGCCGTAGGTCCAACAACAGTAAGTCACCTTAAGCATGGTGATTATAATGCTGTCGGCATCGCACGCGCGTGACGATCCCATCCGCCTCAGCGCGGCCGACAGCTACGGCAGCGCCGCAGGCGCTGCGAAAGCGCTCCGCTGCAGAATCAAGGCCGGCGTGGCGGCAGCAAATTTGGCGCGCCGCAGACGCTGCGTTTTCTCAGTCCTTCCACAGACTGCTAGTCAATGGCGTCACCAGGGAATGACCAGCCGCCAAATTGCAGGTGGATAAAATGCAAATATTGCGCGAGTATCACAGTGCATTGAACATTTTAAGCCAACCGTGGGCTCAGATACAAATATGTCTGAACAATGTGTGCGTCCTCTCCATCCGCCTCTACTCCTCATATCAGTTTCCCACGGGACGGCAGCCGATTGCCAAGCTATGGAAGGCTAACAATACCGGTACACAACGAGTGCGTTTTCAATAGCATCATCCTGCCATCTAGCGTGAAAAATCGTTACCTATGCTTCAGCGTTCAATCTCATGACATTCATGCATTATTCATTGTAGTAATACCAAGACCGTGCTGCTACCTAGCGAGAGCAAGCTGAACCTATGCTTCTTGGACATCAGAATTGAGAGTAGATCTTCTGAACATTCCGGGCCAAGAGTAGATCTTCTGAACATCCAGTCCCGAGAATAGATCTTGTGAACACTTCCATCCTCCGAGCAGATCTTCTGAAAATTTCCAGCTATCAGTAGATCTTCTGAACATCCAGTCCCGAGAGTAGATCTTGTGAACACTTCCATCCTCCGAGTAGATTTTCTGAAAATTTCCAGCTATCAGTAGATCTTCTGAACATTTCCAGTAGTAGATATTCTGAACATTTCCAGCAGTAGATCTTCTGAACAAGTGAGGCTTATTTGTAGATCTTCTGAACATCCCAACCTGAGAATAGATCTTGTGAAAATAGATCTTCTGAAAGTAGATCTTGTGAACACTTTCGTCTTCGAGTAAATCTTCTGGACAATCCAGTCCCGAGAGTAGATCTTGTGAACATATCCCTCCTCCGAGTAGATTTTCTGAACATTCCGGGCCAAGAGTAGATCTTCGGAACATCCAGTCCCGAGAGTAGATCTTGTGAACACTTCCATCCTCCGAGTAGATCTTCTGAAAATTTCTAGCTATCAGTAGATTTTCTGAACATTCAGACCCGAGAGTAGATTTTGTGAAAATAGATCTTCTGAAAGTAGATCTTGTGAAATAGATCTGAAAGTAGATTTTGTGAAAATAGATCTTCTGAAAGTAGATCTTCTGAACGTAGATTTTCTTAAAGTAGATGTTATAAGCTTCCCCCTCTCAGACACCACACACTATTTCCAAAAATTGTTTTATTTGATAATTAACCATCATAAATTGCTTGCCTGCGTCTATCATTAGGAAATAAATAAATACAGATATTGGCGGTGCGGCAACGCTGTCAGGTTTTCTCTGACCGGTTTAGATTGCGGGTCATTCGTGGTTGTGTACTTGTGGAAGCTGTTGCAGTGAAGTCGTTTTGCAGGTGACATGAAGCGGAAGGTAAGTGACAGTGAACTGCATGCTAATGTTGGACGTCCTGATTCAAAGCCAGACTGCAAAATATGGCACTTTCGACGAGATCTCGTCGGTGCGGGTCGGGTGGCCAGCGGTGCGGCCGTGGTGCGGTTGGTGCGGGAACCGGTACCAGATCTGGTCAGCACAGGTAGCGGGTGGGCTGATATTACACGGATCTTACATGTTTGGGTCTGAAAATTATCGGTAGGGTACTCGAGCCACATGTGTTACATAGGATCGAGTGAATAGGGCTGGATAGGTAAAGTAGATAGGTATTGATGAGTGTGTGGGATGTTGGTGGGTGGATTCTTTGAACTTGGGGATGTGGTGTTGGTTGGGGTGATCAGTGTCTTTTTGCCAGGGATATCGTTTCTTCCCGGTACAGACTTAACTTGGATGGATCCTTGTGGCTCTTACTGAGTCTGAACACCTTTTAATTTATGACTTCATAACTATGGTTGGAGAAGTTTTTTTAAGGGTGTTGCCAAGTACATGAAGGCAGTGAGTGCTGCCCATTTGATTGGTGGGGCCCACTCCATACTGGTTCCATGGTACAAGAGCAAGAAGTTGGTAGGGCCAAGGGCGAAATAATGATTGAGATTACTTACATGAGAATCATTAATCTGCTTCATGATAATGGCAACTGATGTGACTTGCTGATTGACTGAAAAAGAGGGAATTTAGTAGCTTGGAAGTTAAAAGTATAGTTGGCTGTTTCTTTTGCTTTTCTGTTGTGATTAGTGTGTAATATCCAGTTAATATTACATTAATCTTGTTTTAAAAGCCACTTAGTCCTTTCCTTCCACCATTGACATAGGATGCATATGCTTATCTACATTTATCAGCTTCCTTTATATATTAATGTCATATCACTGAGTTGTTATGTATGAAACACAAGTGAAGGCATGCATTTTGCAGTTTGTGGCTAGTGCCAGAGTATTTATGCTCTCATTCGTCTGTCTTGGCTTTGATTCCACTCCCCAGTTGCTTTCATTGACATGATCATTTGCTGCCCACATTACATTGGACCTAGGTTGCCCATACTAGTCATTTAAAATTGCACTATACCAGAAGATGTGCTGCACCAGATCCTGGGCACCCCACAGCACATTGACAAGATATTGTCAAAGGCATGCATGTAATGTGAACTGGCATGGCACCCAATTTGGTAGGTAACATGTCAACTCAGCCATTGTAGGAGGAATATGCGAGCATAAATATATCCAGTGCTCCTAACAATAATCCCTAACATGGTATTTTATCCAGTAGATTCCAGGTTTTGCTAGATGTTACCTGTTAACAGATCTGATATAGCCTCTCAGTTCCTGCTCACTCGTCATTTGTATGCACCTAGTTTTGAAATGTAATCCCCCCTCCCACGCACACGCCGAAACGAAATACTGGACAATCAGCTGGTTGGTATCTGATGAACTTAGAACTTAGTGTTGGTCGATGTTCTGTGAGGTAACTCCAGCAGACAGTTGCTGTAATTTACTTTAAAGAAGGAAAAGCTGCATAAATAAGTAAGGTAATAATGCAAGGATATCACTGCATAGTGTGTTGCTGTCTGCTATCTGGACATCCTCAATTCCATGTTCTAAAAAGATTGTAGTATATGAAATCATCCCTTGATTTTCGTCATTGCTGGTTTTTGATGGTGTCAAAACGTACAATTTTGGAACATGTTGAAATAGCATTGTACATTAAGAGGAGTATTTGCTATCAAGTCCAATAAATACCATAGACAGGTTTTTCGTAGATCACACAAATACATTAGCTAAAATGTGGTGTACTGTAGCAAAGTAAAATAATATATTTTGAGTGTTTTCCTCTATCCCATGCCAAAATCTGTTTTTTTTGCTGAATCATCAATGCTGTCTTCTGAGGCTGCCTAAAAGCTGCAGAAGCCCTGCATATTTCCCATAAATTTGTATGCACCTGTACTTATGTATTCTGCATAAATTGTCAGCTTTTGGAGGATCGGATGTGAGAAATCAGATTGTTGGTTGTCTCGTCGTTACTCTTTTTCCACTAAGAAAAAAATGAGCACATTTTAGTTCATTTAATTAATTAGCTGATTCCAGCGGAAGCCAACATACATCAAAGGTGATTTACTTCAGGATATTTTTATATCTAGGAGCACTTTGGTAGGCTTTTCAACAGCTAGTAAGAAGGGTGCGGGAACCACGGGGAGGGGACATAGAGCAGCGGCTCCTGACTTTGAATGAGCTAACTTAATTATGCATGGCTTAGCTTGAGTTACACAACAGTGAACTTACTTAAACATGGCTTGAATGAGCCAAAGCTCACTCAAGCTTAGTCATTCACTGAAAATAATGGTCCCTAATTCTGATAAAGCATCGAATGCTAAGAAGAGGTAAATATACTGGCAAATATGTATAGTCAATGTGCACCATTCTATTACCACCATGAGTCGGTTGGCCCCCAAGGTGGGAATGAAATTAATTGCCCTTTAGACTAGTATTGTTTCTTGAATCAACATGGGTAGATACTAGGTACCTAGCATGAGTTTATATCAGAACTTTTAGTGCTCAATACCATTTATGATGTGCAAAACCTGTGATGCTCAAAATATATCATTTCAGCTGACTGAGCATCAGACATTTGTGATATTGTGAACCCATTCACATTGTCCTTGACGCAAACCATCACAAGGATTGATATTGGATTAATGTAACAATGTAACATATTTTAGCCTTACTCAGCATCTGAACTCTACTTATTCTTCCTTCACTCATCCTAGCCTGCACTTAGCTTAGCATATACTTACCTTAACCTAGCCCACACTTATAACCTAGCCTACACTTACCTTAACCTAACTTAGCCTAGTCACATATCCAGAAGAACACTGGGGCACGTCCCACTCCATCGAATGTCGGCGTCCCTTTATCAGAAGGTGGCCCTCTCTGACTAGAAAAGGATATCCTTCTAAACTCAACTGCATTCAATCACCTCATATTTTTTCAGCTCAAGTCAGTCTCTTGGTAAAAATTGTCATGCAGCAGGGTCCTAGTGTACTCCAAAGTAATTTCATTGTTGGCATTGTGTCAAGGAAATGTCGTACCCCTAAATCATCGTCCTTGCTGATCAAAATGTGCCCATCTGCAACTGGCATGGTATGCGTGGGATTCAATTAGGACCCTACTCTGCAGAGTGGGAAACTTACTTTCCGGGTTGGGAGTCGGAGTGCATACCGATTTCTTCCGGAGTACATTTTCATGGACATTATTTTTTTATGCATGGAATCTGTTTACCAGTAACCAACCGGAAAAACCTAAATCAGTACCTACATAATATGCATAAGTAATATCATTCTCATTTTGGGTCAAATCAAATGCCAAAACATACAAACAAAGAAGTGAACAATGGATGGCACCGCCCGGCAGTGACCCGTAATAATCGGCACTGTTTCGTTTCTTATAACTCACAGGAGAAATGCGTTTTCCTTTCACTGTTGGTCTCAGTACAAGGCTAGCCATATGAAAAACAAACAAAAATACTTCACACTTCACCCTCAGCTCGAGCACATACCTACCTATGCAGCCAATTTCCCACGTAACACGAACGCAACTCCGCTACTGCTACAGTTGGATGTGATCAAAGCAAAGGATCAGTCAAGGTCTTGTGTTTACTGTTAACTTGTGTGGACACTGTTAACCATGTGTTCAAAGTTGCTAATGGTTATGACGTCATATACAAAATACCTTGCATTGATTGGTTCACCGACAGATTTCAGAACAGAAAACGCTAATGCAGCCAATTCTGATCGGTGGCCTCCGGGACTCCGGAGAACGTCTCTTAAAACTGTCAAAGTTTCCCACTATAGGGTGGGAGGAACGCAAGTATTCCGAGACGCGGCTCCAGAGCCGGAGAACAGTGTCCTAAGTGCGCATGCACATCATCCTGCAAGTTGCTGTTGGCGCGTTGTTGTCGGCAATTCCGGTGGTTGAGATTGTGTGTGAAGATGTGGTCCGGCTGCTGACTGGTACAAAAAGTGATTAGTTTGAGTGGTGACCGTAAGTGGAATAACCAGCGTTTTTTGGGTGTCGTTCTGTGTTTGTTTTTATTGATATCTTTGTTCCCACTTTTGTGTCGGAGTACATGTAAAGCCCATCCTATCCAGTATGAACCCGGAGTGCAAAAATGTTTTCAGAGATAAAATCTCTTAAGAAGTGCCTTAATTCCCACCCTGCTACTCTGTAGAACAGTATATCTCTTCAGCATTTTACAACTTCTTTAATTGAAGTATTTCATGTACCACCAGTTTATGTATGTCATGCTCGTCATGAGTTCTGTATACATAGCCCATGTAACATTATGGGCATGGTCATCAAGCTTGTATGTGATCCAGGATTTACAAAGGGAAGATACTATACGACGACAAAAAAATACTTCAACAAATCCAAGCATTCCCCTTGGATGGTTTATGCGTAGAATACCAATGTATTCGTGGTCGGCGTGAGTAAGTATTCATTGCCAGCGAGTGCCCACCCATTGCAAACTAATTAATGTTACCACACACACATTTCATGATCATTTAGTGAAAAAGTGCATCCGTGATCAATTTGATGTACCCAAACTATATTGGTTTGGTCTATTGTGGTGTCACAATGTCCACATAATGTTGATACTTAATGCTGAGTGACATTTCACTTTCAAGAGCAAATCCGTGCAGCAAGTGCCAAATAAAAGAAAGAAATCGAATGTCCAGGTGAGAACTACAATTAATCCAGCTATGGACCTGCCTTGCTGTTCTAAACCAACTACCGAATGCTTGTCACCGAAACATGCCGCAATGTTATATCTCTGTTGCATGCAAGTGCGATATTGCATCCACGCTGGTATTCAGAGTGGAAATAAAACAGGGCTGCAAAAAGTAGAACTTTGTGGGATGATAAATTCCATAGTGCTAAATTGCGTGTGGCACATGTCCTCATCGTGAAGCACCATTTGCGTCGCCAGTTTGTGGATTGGGATGAAGGTGGGGATGAAGGATGAAGGTTGTCCAGTGATCTTGATGTCTTCCTGAAACATGCCCGAATATTGCTAGTTGTTTGAAATCTTTAAAACAGTTTTTTTTAACTGTCCTGCGCTTCTGTACCACATTCACTGGCCTATCCGGGGAAAGGCAGAAATGTTCTTAATAACCTTTGAGCTTTGAAGAAAAGTTGATTTAAAACAAGATTAAATTTCCTTCCATTTTAATCATTTAACAGAAGTATCCTGTAAAAGCACTTGAATTCTTAGCGAATTCAATGAATCCAATCCAAGTGTTTTCTTGAATTTCATGGAACTTTTTTATTCAAAAATGTCCTGTGGGTATTACTATATTTGCCTCGAACCATTCTCCCGTATGAAATTGATCGCCTGTACCTGTCACGACTCATATTTATCACACTTCTGCTCATCTTATTGTAATGTGGTATGCTTGAAGCAAAATTAAATAGTTTGATATATTGTTCAGCAAAACTTCCATGCGCGAACAATCTGGTGGTGCAAGTACTAAAGCATTCTTCTGAGACTCGTATAACTACAGCTCTGAATTAAATGACCCAAGCTGAACCATGCGTCAGTTTCCAGTGCACTACTTTGCTGTTGAAAGATTCTTCCCACCGATACTTTTTTCGTTGGTAGTTTGAGATGAAGTACCTTAGATTAGGCTCGTTTCAGCGTACGGTCTGGATAAGGCCCGGGAGTGTTTCAACATTCCCCTATGGATGGGGGACTGATTGGACCCCAGTCGTTTGCCGTTGGAAGTTGTTTGGTTATTGCGAACCAAACGAATAGGTATAGTCACTGCATGCATACATGCAGAGATATATTGATGCATACATATGATCGGAGGTGGATGTGCATTCTAGTATATGATATATATATATATATATATATATATATATATATATATATATATATATATATATATATATATATTATATATATACGCACGTCGCATCTGCCTTCCTGCCCAATGGAAGTATGCACCCATGCACAGGTATATGCATCGTTACTCGGTGTGTAAGTACGATGTGTAAACCAATGAGTTTGTATGCGTGCGTGTGCTCAGCAGAACACCGCCGGACATGCGAGTGTTAATGGCACCATACGAACATGATACCAGATGTATGCGATGCACGATGAAGTATGTCCTACGCACTCAGAATGAATTCGCTTATCTACGGTGTCCATATATCTGTTCTATGCTTTCGCATTTCGGTTGGATGGGCGCTGTATAACCTATGCAGTTGATGCGCTCCTAAACCACAATAACAACAGCATTTCGGTTGGAGAAGATCTTGCACCTTTGTAAATATATTGGACAGTCGAGAAGAATACGAAATATCATACTTTCAAATATTTTCGTGGCCTTCATTTGATGTTCATGTGTTTGTGATCAAGGCAATAGCCGCAAGCTTAGTGAATAACAGTTGAACGTAATATGTTCATGTCTTGGGTCTTGATGGTTTATCATTCAATCTAGAGTTGCATTCTGGTGATGGTATATGTGAAGCATAAGTAAATAGATCAATGTAGCATTAAGCGGAATCCTTACGTGACTAATGTGAACTATGAGGACTATCTATGAGGACAAATTATATTACATCATTCTCGGCTACTTCACATTGATTATTATCTAGATTTGGCATGTTTTGATTTTATCTGTTTCAGGAGTACTACTTCATTGAAGCAGTGCGGGACCACAAACTAGTTGGGCAAGAAATATTGTATCGAATCAAGTGGAAGGGTTATCGGTAAGTTTTTTTCTTCTCAGCTGTCATTGTTATCATCTTTTCATTCAATATTCAATCATGGCATGCGAAATTCATGGAGTATACAGTGCACACACATCTGTGTCCAGAACCAACAGAAACATACCTGGGTCATTCCATTCAACTCAACCGGCCGAGTCACCCTCTCAGACTGTTATGAAATATTGTATATGGGGTTGTTTTATGCCTTGATCACGATTCTGAGGTTCTCGGAATCGTCTGTTCTCCAATTCTATGATCAGCCATTCGTCATTCCCAGTAATGTCAAAATATGAGGTCACAGCATGCTTTGCGTTGAAAAAAAAATATCTGGAACCAATGTTGCTTTTTGTAGATCTGAAAACGGCTTTGTGTAGGCAAAACAGTGTCCTTGCACACTGTCGAGATGCAATTTTCCAATATCAACATAGCATCTAATGAATTGCAAGCAAACAAAGTGCGATTTATATATCTATTAATATGTGAACATTGCCTGTGCCTTAACCTTGTATGGTGGCTGAGCGGAAATGGAATATGGTTTCAGGCTCGCACACTTAGTCAGTCTGGTTGTTGAACGTTGGCGTGCGCCGTGAAGTTTTTTAACGGTACCGCCAAGTCCGTCACACTAACCCTTCCCATAGTATTAGCAATTTACATTCCGGGTCGAAATCGTCACTGCCTGCCTATGTTTCAAATGTGCTTGCTTGTATGCGGAGTTTGCGGGGTAGTTAGTGAAGTAGTGTATCTTCCGAATGCATTCAGTGGGCGTAATATGACCCAAGCCAGTCGGCACGCCTTACAGCATCAATCCACCACCGCCGCCGCCACCACCACCACCCAATGCCTTCAATGCTGGATTTCGGACGATTTGCTACTTTGCCCTGGAATGCATGTATGGATTCAGTATATGCTGAGTGCTGTTTCCAATTGCAAAGTCACTTATAATTGTTACGTGGGTACTATCAGCGGTCGTATATGCAACAAGCGGGCGAATAGTTGCCTGAACGTTTTCCACGAATAGCATCCTGTGCAACAAAATAGTAATTGTCCGAAAAAATACCTCCTGGTGGCACCGCGTGATCCATTCGAATGTTCCTTTACGTTCCCCTCACGAAGCTGTTTTGCACTTGGACAATGCTGTGATGCCGACTCATATTTAAAATGGAATCCTTAAGAGCGTCGATGAGCCCTTCCACGCTTTGACGCAAAGACAGCTCCGGTTCTCCCGTCAGTGCTGACCCACTGCATGCACTTCAGAAGGCTATTCTGTATTGGTAAGTTTGTCCGAGGAGCAGGTTCGGCTGCCACTTCACGCATTCCCTAGCATACACGCTTCGCTATCTGTAGAGCACATCGTTTTTGCACTGAAATCCGTTGCTATTAGGTTAGTACACATTGCTTTTGACACGAGCTTTTTATTTCCATGGTAAATACAGACATGAGCGGAGTATGTGCCGCCTGGTGGACAAGACCAGCAGCTTTTCAACTCAAGATTGGGGGAACGCTGTGTGGCCATAGCAGCTGGTGTGCCCTGTCCGAAAGTCCAAATGCCTAGCCAATCCAGGACTGGTACTAATCATGTTTTCCATCTCGTCCTGGTGTGTAGAGCTCCAACCTGAGAGATTTCGGAGAACACTCATCCCGATATCCTCAAGTCCTATCACGAAGGTGAGATGCCTGTGCAACTAAGAGCCGCAATTTGGAATCTTGCCATATGGCTCAGTCTGTCTGAGTCAACCTCAAATGATGGAGTGTCCTGTTCTTGAAGCTGGCGATTCGTTGCTATGTGATCACCGGCAGTGTTGAAATGATTAAACAATAACCGAACCACAGCGGTAACGGATTGATGGCCGAATTAGGGTAATTGCATACATGTGACTGGCACCGAGTGGAAATAAACTATCAACTACGATCTAAGTTTACGACCTGCGTTGAACTACATCCATATTTGCTACATCCCATTCTTGCTCTCTTTGTCAAAAGAAGTGTAAACTCATGAATTATGTATTTTGTATTCATATTGAGCAATGTATGCAGTTACTGCAACGACATCCGAGAAACTTTCTATCTACTGACTTCCTATAATTATGCTGGTTGGTTGGTTATTGGTTTTACGACACGTCGACCATGTAGCGTCGAGTCATGTAGCGTCGCCAATCTCTCACGCCGATTGGTCGCGGGCGAAGAGTAGCGACAGGTGAGCCTCGAAACTACAACCTTTTGATTGTGAGACGAGCACCTTACCCCTAGACCACTCGTCCCCCTATAATTATGCTGAGATGTAATCATTTATATTTCATGCCAACATAATTTTCCCTTCCCCTGGATGTTCCGAGCAGTGCGGGCCGCAACTTGTTAAGCATCTGCCCAGCGCCATTTTGTCCCTTCTGTCTTTCTTTGTTTTGTGTTTTGGGGGTTTCCACCAACTTATAAATTTTTTTTGCAGTTATTCAGCGAGTGATTTCTTCTTTCTTTAAAACCACTGTCAACTTTCTGCACAGTGATTACCTTGTAAGTGCTGCATAGTTAGGAACTAGCATATATCTAAGCTTTGTCGGTTATTTTGCTCTGCTCTGTTATTTGGTAAATAATTTTGGAGCAAGGTATTTTTCAATTTCAATCTAGAATAAGCTGCAGCCTTTAGGATGGTTAACACCAGGATGCAGGCACTAGAGGATGAGGTTAAGGCCCTTAAGGCAGAGCTTTCCAAGCTCAAAGCTTCCCTTGCTTCAAAGGGCAGGCCAGAACGTAAGGGGCAGTCTGTAGCAGGGGCATCCTATGCCCAGGTGGTCACAGGCCACCAGGTAACTGTAGCTTCCCCTGCTGTGGAGGTGGCAGGGAGATCTGAAGAGATAAGTGTTCCTAGTGAACAGATTATTTCTAGTAGCTCACAGGAGGGGCAGTGGTTTAAAGTCAAGGGGTGGAGGATTTGGAGGCGTGAGCCTAAGCAAGGGGGTAGCAGTGCTCAGTGAGTGGCAGGTGGTAGGTGGTAGGAGTGGGAAAAAACCTAGCGAAGCAGCTCAACAGGCAGGAGTAGTAACAACATCCAACAGGTTCCAGGCATTGGAGGACTGCCCCCAGGATAGTGATAGTGATAGTGATAGCAGCAAGGAGAAAGTGCTAGTCGTAGGAGACTCTCGTGTGCGGCATTTGGATAGGGTATTCTGTAAAGGTCGGAAAGGTAGGAGGTGCATCACCAGGCCTGGTGCCAAAGTTAGAGACCTGGTCCAAGTGGTCGCACAGGCCACCAGCGAAAACCAGTTCAGTACAGTTATAGTGCAGGTAGGAGTGAACAACATAGGTCCTGCTAGGAGTGAGGAGCTGATGCAGGACTACAGGGCCCTTCTGGCCACCCTGAAGCAAAGCAATAGCAGAGTTATTGTGACAGCTATTCTGCCTAGGGCTGGAGTCTCCCCTGAGTGGAGCTCTAGGGCACTGGCAGCCAATGCCAGGGTAGGTAGGCTTTGCAATGAGTTAGGTTTGACTTTTGTTGACAAGTGGTGCAGGTTTTATGGCTCATCTGACCTCTATCAGAGGGATGGCTTGCACTTCTCTGAGAAGGGGGTGCAAGTGTTAGGCAAAGTATACGAACATGTCCTTCAGGGAAACTAGATAATGGGGTGGGGAGGGAAGAATTGGCATTGCCATCTCAGGGATATGTCAATAGTGACAGCATAGGCAATAGAACCTCACAGTCAGCAAATAGGGGTAGCAGTAGATCAAGGGGGCAGAGTGGTGGCTCATCCAGAGATGATAGAGCTACTCAACATAAAAAGCCAAAGATGGTCATGGAACTTTTGTTAAGTGTATGATGCTTAATGCTCAGAGCATTCGATCCAAATTTGATGAGTTCAAGTGTTATGTTGCTGAGGAGAAACCAGATTTTGTTTGCATTACTGAGGCATGGGTCAGTGAGGGATATTTTGGGGATAACTTGCAGGACTATGAGATCCAGGGATACAATATGTTTTCATGCAATAGGGGTCCAGCAGTGAAAGGGGGTGGTGTAATGCTCTATGTGAATAGCTTATACAGTTCTCAAAAAGTAGTAGATGGGGTGAAAAATGTGTCTGTGGAGTCCATTTGGCTTGATGTTGCTGTGGGAAAAGGCAACAACAATAAACTGAGGATAGGAGCTTTGTATCGATCAGGAACCTTGCCACATTCTCAGCAACTGGAGCTTGATAAGGTGATTTGTGAGGAAATCAGTAGAAACTTTCAGAGGAAATGCCTTATTCTTGGTGACTTTAATCTAAAAGGATATGAAAATGTTGGTGTTGGCTCCCCATCATGTAAACTGTTTAGGAAATGCCTTGAAGAGGACTTGTTCTTACACCAGTTTGTAATGGAACCAACCAGGCAGGGCTCATTCTTGGACCTTGTCTTCTCAGATTTAAGTGATTTAGTTCAAGACTTGACTGTAGGAGAAACTCTGGGAAGAAGTGACCATAACATAGTGAGATTCAAGGCACAGGTATCAGGGACAATCAAGGATAATTTGGCAAAGATTCCAAATTTTAACAGGGCAGACTTTGCCTGCATGAGAGAGGCTTTAAGTGCCATAAAATGGGAAGAAGAATTCTTTGATTTAAATGCCTGTGAAATGTGGGAAAAGTTCAAATCCTACTTGAGGGAAATTCAGATTAGACATGTCCCCCAAAAGCAAAGGCGCAAAAGAAGGGTAGGAAAGCCAGCATGGCTTACACCAGATGTGATGAAAGCAATTAAGGCTAAGAAAGGTGCATTTAGAGTATTTAAGGAGGCTTCAAATATCGTAAATCTAAGGTCGTATCAAAAATCTAGAGACGCTGTGAAGCAGAAAATCAGAGCAGCAAAGCGAGCAAAAGAATTGGATTTGGCTAGGAACTGTAATGGGGACAGTAAAAAGTTCTTTAGTTTCTACAAGCTAAGTAAAGTTTCAAGCACAATTGGTCCACTGGATGTAAATGGGACTATATTGAGTGAGGATAGTGAGATGGTTGAGGAGCTGAGCAAGCAGTTTAAATCAGTGTTTACAGTGGAGGATGTGACTAATCTGCCAACCGTGAACCACAGTTCAGTGACAGGTGATCAGATACACGATGTTGATTTCATTGATAGTGATATTGTTTTCAATTATATCAGAAAAATAAAGACAAACAAGGCAGCAGGACCCGATGGAATTTATGCTAGGGTATTGCGGGAAGCTGAAAAGGAAGTGGCAATTCCACTTAGTATAATATTTTGTAGATCAGTTTCGCAAAATGAAATTCCAACAGATTGGAAAAGGGCAAATGTAGTTCCTATTTTCAAGAAAGGAGAAAGAGGGAAAGTTGAAAACTATAGGCCAGTAAGCCTCACATCCCTAGTCTGCAAGGTACTCGAATCAATTATCAAGGATAGAATAGTTAGTTTTCTGGAAGGAAACAAATTGATTCAAGATACTCAACATGGGTTTAGAAAAGGGCGATCGTGCCTCACAAATCTCTTGGACTTTTTGAATTTTGCTACAGAACAATTTGATCAGGGAAATCAGGTTGATGTAGCATATCTTGACTTTAGTAAGGCCTTTGACAAGGTACCCCATAAACGGTTAATGATGCAGCTTCAGGTCCATGGTATTGCAGGTAGCATCCTAAAATGGATAGAGTTGTGGCTTTCAGATAGACAGCAGAGAGTGATGCTAAATGGTACAAAGTCATCATGGCAAAATGTTCTTAGTGGAGTCCCCCAGGGGTCGGTACTGGGGCCACTATTGTTCATTATATATGTGAATAGCATTGAATGTGGCCTAAGCAGTAAGGTTTTGAAATTTGCGGATGATTTGAAGATCTTTAGGGCAATAACAGGGCAAAATGAGCAGGTTTTGCTGCAGAAAGACTTAGACGAGCTAGTGAAGTGGTCCGAAAAATGGCAAATGAAGTTTAATTTTGATAAGTGCAAAGTCATGCATGTAGGTAGGCAGCATATGAAGGCTCCATACTTGATGGGTGGCCAAGTACTATCTGTGACTCAGCAGGAGAAGGACTTAGGTGTTATTTTGAACACAAAATTGGGGGCATCAGAACAGACCAAAGAAGCCAGGAAGAAGGCACTAAGAATGCTTGGGGCAATACAGAGGAATGTGTCATACAAAAGTGAGGAGGTCATCAGGAAGCTTTACTGTGCATATGTCAGGCCACATTTGGAATACTGTGTCCAAGCTTGGTCCCCTAGTTATGAGAAAGATTGTTGGCTTTTAGAGAGAGTACAAAAGAGGGCAACAAAAATGGTTAATGGTATAGGCAACCTGGAATATGAGGAAAGACTGAAGAAATTGAACATGTTTTCACTTAGATATAGAAGGCTGAGAGGAGATCTCATCGAGGTTTTTAAATTTGTTCATGGTCAGGAACAGGGATATCTCAGGGAAATGTTTGAATTTAACAGAAATGATGCAATTAGAGGTCATCAATTCAAAATTAAAGTTAATCACAGCAGGACAAGGTTAAGACAGTCTTTCTTCACCAACAGGGTAGTAGAACACTGGAACCAGCTGCCAGGAACCATTGTCAGTAGCAACACACTGAACATCTTTAAAAACGGCATAGACAATCATTATAAGAATAGGGGGGATTGTTTTTCTGTATTCCAGGGAAGGTTGATCGACAGGGAGGAGTGGGAGTTGGGAGGAGTTTGTAATTGTTGACTGTGTTATGAAATAGCAAGTGAGTCTCTTATTAAGTCTAAATGCTTTATAACTTTATATAGGGTGTACCTAGCAGTGGATTCAGCACCTTCCTTCGGGATGTGATACTGATGAGATTGTCTATGGTAGCACAATGTGTATGATGGGAGGAGTTTGTAATTGTTGAGTGTATTATGCAATAGCACGTGAGTCTCTTATTAAGTCTGAACGCTTTATGAATTTCTGTGGGATGTGCCTAGCAGTGGATTCGGCACCTTCCTTCGGGATGTGATGCTGATGAGGTTGTCTATGGTGGCACGATGGGTGTGATGGGAGGAGCTTGTGATTATTGAGGGTGTTAGGCGGTAGCAAGTGAGTGGTGTTAGATGGGCTGGGATATATAGCTTCCTAGGAACTTGGGATAAGGGATTGATTGGGGTGGGAGTATGTACATTCTAGTACCTTTTCTAGATAGGCTTAACCAGATGGGCCCCTGTGGCTCTTATTAAGCCTTAATACTTTATGACTTTATGTAAAAATTGGGGCCATCGTCAAGGGTGATGAAAAAGCTGCTTAAGAAATTGAAAAAGCATGTTGGAGAAAAGCATGCAAAGACATGTGGAATGCAGAAAAGCCTCCTCAGTGGTGCAGACACTCACAGAAAATATAAAATCCTCTATCTTTTATATATCTTTTATATATTTTATCTTTAATCTTTATATATCTTTCTATATTTTATCTTTAATCTTTTATATATATATATAATATAAATCCTTCTGCATGTCTGCACCACTGAGGAGGTTTTTCTGCATTCCACGTGTCTCTTGCACACTTTTTCCTGCATGCTTTTTCAATCTTGTAAGCTTGAGCTTTTTCATCACTCCTGGCGATAGCCCTGGCCAAACGTTGAGTAATAAAGTATAATCTTTATTGTTGCTTTGATGTTAACTCAGCACCTCCTGGTATATTGAAGGCCATATATTTTATTTGTACACAATGTATATATATATATATATATAGATATGTACGATATATATATATATATATATATATATATATATATATATATATATATATATATATATATATATATATGTATATATATACATATATATACATAGATAAATATATATGTATATATATATATATATATTATATATACATACATATATAAACATATATATATATATATTGATATATAAATATATACATATATATATACATACATATACATATGTATACATATACATATTTATATATATATATATATATATATATATATATATATATATATATATATATATATATATATATACATTTATATACATATCTATACATAAATAAATATATATGTATATATATATATATATATATATGATATATATATATATATATATATACATATCTATATGATATATATATATATATATATATATATATATATATATATATATATACATATATATATGATATATATATATATACATATATATATACATATGTATACATATATATATATATATATATATATATATACATTTATATACATATATATATATATATTATATACATTTATATACATATACTATACATTTATATACATATATATATATATATATTATATACATTTATATACATATATATACATCGATAAAGATATATGTATATATAAATATATATATATATATATATATATATATATATATATATATATATATATATATATATATATATATATATATATATATATATATATATACATATATATATGATATATATATATATATATATACATATATATACATATACATATACATATACATATATATATATACGTATATATGTATTGTATATAGGGGGAGAGGTGGGGTTTCTGAACACTTAAGGCAAATAGCTCTACAAATAGCTCTACTGCTGCTTCTGTATGGCTGAACCAGTAATTGTACTGTGTTTACTGAACACAAAAATGAACAAGCTATCCATATTCAAACAGTTCCTTTCAATGAAAATACTCTAACCACTTACAAAGAGGAACTTTAAAACGGATAATTATTTTATAGTGGTGTGCCGTATTCTGAACACAAAAATGTTGTTGTTCAGGATTACCTCACTGTAGCTGTTGTGGTACAAGCTATTAGTAGACACTAAAAAATGCTGGTGTAATTGACAAAAAAATTGAAAGTCACTTCTTTATGGTTTCCTTAAGCCAACTGCTCTTGGAAGCCTAAAATGGCTTCCGTGAACTTCACAACCTCCATACACAAAGCATAGGTAGAACTATGTGATCATACTTTCATATTTTGGTAGTGGCAGGTCTGGTAATTTTTTTCTGAAAAGGTGTTTTGGGAATTGTCGGATTTTTTTGGCGGAATATCATGTTTATGAACGTGATTCGTAAGATGTGATCATTCGTTTTCTCCGTAAATGCTCATGTCTTGGTTAATCTTAGTGATAATATCTATAATGCACCATATATGCTACTGCTGTTCTTTGTTGCATAATTTATCCACCCTCACCTGGCACTTCTCAGATGTGATTAAAGGGACATTCAACACTTCACGCAGTTGATTCAACACTTTTTCATGTAGAAAATGCTTAATTTCTGCCTCTGTCACATAGATGACTAAACTAAACAGACAGCACTGCACAGCAGTTGGCTTCTGCTCGGTCCCATCTTGCCTCACGACATCCAAGAAATAGTATAATTCATAATTAAATAGGAAAACCTAACCTAACCTAACCTAACGTAATATAATCTACTCTTATATAAACAAATATAAATTCAGATATTTCAATATATATATAATTTCAAAACAAGCATAATATTTAGTGACGTCATCCGTACACCACGGCCTCGAGCCGTGCTCTGCTTAGTTTTTTTCGGGGTTGTGGTGGAAAGTAGTGGTGTGTCATCTATGTGGCAAAGAGGAGGAAACCAAGCATTTTTGACGTGAAAAAGTGGTGAATCAACTGCGTGAAGTGTTGTTGGATGTCCCTTTAATCACGACTGAGAAGTGCCAGGTGAGGGATGGATAAATTATGCAACAAAGAACAGAGGTGTGGCATACATGGTGGATTATAGATATTAACGCTAAGATTAACCGAGACGTAAGCATTTACTGAGAAAACGAATGATCGCACCTTCCGAATCACGTTCATAAACATGTTCCAAAAAACACAAATTCAAAAAACACCCTTTAAGAAAAAAATACCACAGGTCCATCATTTATGAATACCACCATCTTTTTGTTATTTATGCACTGAATATGATGTGGGAGACGAATAAATGTAGGTGTTCAGGAAACAGAACGTGTTCAGATACCCCCCCCTCTTCCCCTATATATGTAACTATTTACCTACCTAGGTACGATGTTGGTGCGTTCTTTGCTATCTGGTTTCACATCGGTACATGTCTTACCTACATAGGTACCTAAAGCGCAAATTGAGAACAGCGACAACTACACCAGAGTATCCACCTACCCTCACTCCGTCCCCGACTGGCATAACCAGAAGACTGCGTGATCAAGAAACAGAACAGCGAGTGCCCGCGCTCCACCACTGTTACTTACGCAAGAAAAGACACTGGTACCCAAATGCGAACATTAAAAAATCCACCTCTTTTACGTCCTCATTTCCGGTCGCACTGTATGTATCTCCATAAGCAACTTTAGTAAAAATTCCTACTAAACTTCTGGAAGTTTAGTAAATATTCCTACTAAACTTACTTCCCCTCTTAGTAAATATACCTACGAAACCTTTTCGAGGATGTGTTGCTTAACGATTACAGCATCGCAAGGAATTTCCGGCCTTGGTCGCGTTGTGGACGCGTTGGTCTGAGAGTATAAATTATCGGAAATAAATGTCGAATTAAGGCAGAAACATAAGGTTTTCGATGTCAAAGAGTATTAAATCGAGTGCATGAAGTGTTGAACTTCTTCTTTATCACGTTTATGACACACCAGGTACGGATGATTATACGCGATGTGCTATATTTGTAGAGTGAAGATTTTGATCGTTTATTTCTTTGCCAACTGAAAAGTAATTATTTACGAGAAAATGAGTGGTCGCATCGTCATTTTTACGTTAAAATACCATGCATTCAAAATACAAATTCCAAAGAATCAAAATTTACCTTGATCTCCAATTATACCCAAAGTTTTAGCAAAAGTAATATATTCAACAGATCAAGATGTTTCAATGTTAGAGCATCTTTGTTGGTGTCTAAGTCATAGTTGGCCTAAGTCATTGTTGGTGTCTAAGTCTAAGTCACAGGTTCTAGATCTTGATTAAGCTGGAGTTATGCCTCACAACCATAAAATTACAAATTCTACACACACAAAAAAAAATGAACCGAGGCCGACCCCAACACGACTTTAGCCACGGATTAAGCACCGCGCTCGCAATTGCACAACAAATGTCTCATCTCTATCATATTTGTCGACCGCAAGCGCAAGATTGTGTTCGGTGTGACGTCATAGTTCCGTTTACTCCGACTGCACCGTATCCATGCTTGCCGAACAGGGCTAGGGTCTTTTATCGAGACTTTTGACCACATTATGGAGACTTTCGTTAGTTGACAACGAGTACGTCCGTCAAACTAGCGACAGGTTCACATTGATATTGAGATTGGTATTGGCCGAAAGGGCGAACTCTTCCGATTTCCTTCAAATTTCGCAGAGAGGTAGAACTCGACGTACTGATCATCATGAGCATAAAAGCTAAGCGGGGCGTTCACAAACAGCTGAGATATTCAAGGTCAAAGGTCAGAGTCCATGAGGTCGGACTCTTCAGATTCACTTCAAAATTGGTCCACATATAGTAGTCGATGCACTGATCACCGTGAACATAAAAGCTAAGAGGGGCGTTCATAAACAGCTGAGATATTCAAGGTCAAAGGTCAGGGTCCATGAGGTCGGACTCTTCAGATTCACTTAAACATTGGTCCACAGATAGTGCTCGATGCACTGATCATCATGAGCTAAAAGCTAAGAGGGGCGTTCATAAACAGCTGAGATATTCAAGGTCAAAGGTCAGAGTCCATGAGGTCGGACTCTTCAGATTCACTTAAAAATTGGGCCACAGATGGTGCTCGATGCACTCATCATCATGAGCTAAAAGCTAAGAGGGGCGTTCATAAACAGCTGAGCTATTCAAGGTCAAAGGTCAGACTCCATGAGGTTGGACTCTTCAGATTTCCTTCAAAATTTGCACACCGTTAGAACTCGACGCACTGATCATAATGAGCATAAAAGCTAAGAGGGGCGTTCATAAACAGCTGGATTAATCGGGTCAAAACTTCTTCCCATGCGAATATGCAGCAATTATAATATGCACGAAACGAATATCAATCGGTACGTCAAACTAGATTGATATTCCATTCTTACGGGTGGAACATCGTGAAAACGAGCATTCTGGTAGAGCTCGGCACCCTGATTATCAGGAACTCAACCAAGAATCCGTATTACAAAACACTACGGAGATATTCGGGGTCAAAGGTCAAAGGTCTTCGAGATCGGACTCATCTGATTTTCTTCAAAATACGTACACGGATAGTACTCGATGCACTGATCATCAAGAGCATAAAAGCTAAGAGGGGCGTTCATAAACAGCTGAGATATGCAAGGTGAAAGGTCAGAGTCCTCGAGGTCGGACTCTTCACATTCTCTTCAAAACTGGTCCACATATAGTACTCGATGCACTGATCATCATGTGCATAACAGCTAAGAGGGGCGTTCATAAACAGCTGAGATATTCAAGGTCAAATGTCAGACTCCATGAGGTCGGACTCTTCAGATTTCATTCAGAATTGGTCCACAGATAGTGCTCGATGCACTGATGATCATGAGAATGAAAGCTAAGAGGGGCGTTCATAAACAGCTGGATTATCCGGGTCAAAACTTCTTCCCGTGCGAATATGCAGCAATTCTAATATGCACGAAACGAATCTATTCGTTATGTCAAACTAGTACGTATGTATGTCTGTATGCATGTAATACGACTTCTTGGTTGAGGTCCTGATAATCAGGGTGCCGAGCTCTATCAGTATGCTCGTTTTCACGATGTTCCGCCGGTAAGAATCGAATATCAATCTAGCTTTACGTACAGATTGATTGATATTCGTTTCGTGCGTATTATAAGTGCTGCATATTCGCACGGGAAGATGTTTTGACCCGAATAATCCAGCTGTTTATGAACGCCGCTCTTATATTTTATGCTCATGATGATCAGCACATCGAGCAATATCTGTGGAGCAATTTTGAATGGAATCTGAAGAGTCCGACCTCATGGAGTCTGACATTTGACCTTGAATAGCTCAGCTGTTTATGAACGGCCCTCTTAGCTTTTAGCTCATGATGATCAGTGCATCGAGTACTATCTGGGGACCAATTTTCAAGGAAATCTGAAGAATCCGACTACAATGACCACGACCTTTGACCTTGAATATCTCAGCTGTTTATGAACGCCCCTCTTAGCTTTTATGTTCGCGATGATCAGTGCGTCGAGTACTATCCGTGTATCCATTTTGAAGAAAATCAGAGGAGTCCGATCTCGATGACCTTTGACCTTTGACCCCGAATATCTCCGTAGTGTTTCGTAATACGGCTTCTTGGTTGAGTTCCTGATAATCAGGGTGCCGAGCTCTACTAGTATGTTCGTTTTCACCATGTTCCACCGGAAAGAATCGAATATCAATATATCTTGACGTACAGATTGATATTCGTTTCGTGCATATTATAATTGCTGCATATTCGCACGGGAAGAAGTTTTGACCCGAATAATCCAGCTGTTTATGAACGCTCCTCTTAGCTTGTATGCTCATGATGATCAGTGGGTCGAGTTCTACCGGTGTGCAAATTTTGAAGGAAGTCTGAAGAGTCCGACCTCATGGACTCTGACATTTGACCTTGAATATCTCAGCTGTTTATGAACGCCCCTCTTAGCTTTTATACTCATGATGATCAGTACGTCGAGTTCTACCCGTCTGCGAATTTTGAAGGAAATCAGAAGAGTCCGCCCTTCCGGCCAATATAAATCTCAATATCAATGTGAATCTGTCGCTAGTTTGACGGACGTCAAGCGAGTTGCCAAAAGGCTGCAGTGCGCTAAAATATGGCGCAGAAGTGTTTAATACGGTCGATACCGCTCAGATTCAGTTTGCTTGATTTTGAAAATAGAAATAAGTGATATTTTGATGCAACTGAGGAAGGTAAATTAATACCATTGTAGTGTAGGTAGTAGTAACAAGTCAGGTCCTGGTCGAAATCTTCAGGTTTTGATCGAGAATGACACCCAGCGTAATTGAGGAATTTTAATTAGATTATTAACATATTAGGTAGGTAGGTAGGTAGGTATACCGGTATTATTGCACTTTAAGGTAACTGAGACAAGTTTTATGCACATTTTACCTCCATGAAGCAAATGAAGTGGTTAGGTTTGGCTAGTTTGAATTCAATGAAGTTTTTCTTTTAAATTGAAAAAATTTACTCCATTAAGAAAAAATCCTCAGACCAGATTAGGTTAGGTTAGGTTTTTTAATTAAAACATTGAAAGCAAAATATTTTAAAATTTCCTTTTTTAAATAAGTTGTAATATGGAAGTAGGTTAGGTTAGGTTATGCCACATTTTTCTTCTTTTTTGGACATGTGTTATGTTATATCACCCAATTCAAAGCCTCTTTTTGGCGATATTTTGCCTGCCAACTGAAAAATGCATTTGCAGAGGAAATAAATGGTGACATGATGTTCACCTTCATAAAGATTGCATTGGAAAAAGACGGTCCAAGAAGTGAAAAATTACATTAAATGCAAAGTTACATTTTATATAAAATGGGTTATAGTTTTTGATCAATTTTAGTTTGCTAGGCATCTAAATACCAAGGCAATAGAAGCTACCAGATTACACATTTGAAGAAATTGGTATTTTACAGCTTAGTTTGTTTGCACAAAAACTTACCTATGTCCATACCTGGTATTTTTCCACTATAATAAACAAGTATTTATCACTGCTCAGTCAATTCAACTCTTCTCCCTATCAAAAATGCCTTCTTTCCAGCTTAATTATACATTAAATCTGCATGTGCACAATGCCATCTTGGCTCCCCATCATGTAAACTGTTTAGGAAATGCCTTGAAGAGGACTTGTTCTTACACCAGTTTGTAACGGAGCCAGCCAGGCAGGGCTCATTCTTGGACCTCGTCTTCTCAGATTTAAGTGATTAGTTCAAGACTTGACTGTAGGAGAAACTTTGGGAAGAAGTGACCATAACATAGTGCGATTTAAGGTACAAATAGCAGGGACAATCAAGGATAATTTGGCAAAGATTCCAAATTTTAACAGGGCAGACTAGCTGGTTTTACAGCGGAAATTTGCTCCCAGATCACGTGGTCTCAGGAACAAGGTAGAGGGAGAAGACCTGAAATAGTGATCTGCATAAATTAAAAGCAACAACCAAATCTAATTCTCACATCAGTTTTAATAATGAAATAGGTTTTACTATTGACGCTGCTGAAATAAGTAGAATTAAACTTCCGAATATCAGCAAATTTCAATATGCTTTCTAATTTACGTCGAGACTGCACTCAGCTCTACGGTATCTGGCAGCCGACGGATGACTGCCAGATGACAAATTGGCACTGTAGTTAAATTAGCAAAGGATGAGGTTATAAACCAAGTTCCTGAGCAACGGTAGAGAAAATGATAATACAAGTACACTTAATCGATGTCAACCAAGTTTATAAATCCATACCTGATACTGCCGACATGCTCACTGCACAACTAATAAATATTCACAACACACACCACGAGTAGGACGCTCGTGCACCGACTGATTTGTTGCCTGCCGCGTATTGGGATATAGGTTTTGAATATAAAATGGTTTAAGGAAAATTATACTAAAACAATCAGTATAAAATCGTTTTATTCTCACCATCAAGAAACAAGTTTTGTCAATAAAAAAGCAAGAAAATTGAGAGAAACCAATTCTTGTTAATAATAAATGTTCTTCGATGTACTTTTTTAGTTCATGTCTGGAATGTTTAGTTGAAGCAAGGAATGACTTGGAAGGATGAAAAGCGACTAGACGGGAGAGCAAATTGCCGCTGTAAAACCGACTTGACTGCATGAGAGAGGCTTTACGTGCCATAAAATGGGAAGAAGAATTCTTTGATTTAAATGCCTGTGGAATGTGGGAGAAATTCAAATCTTACTTGAGGGAAATTCAGATTACACATGTCCCCCAAAAGCAAAGATGCAAAAGAAGGGTAGGAAAGCCAGCATGGCTTACACCAGATTTGATGAGATCAATTAAGGCTAAGAAAGATGCATTTAGAGTATTTAAGGAAGCTTCAAATATCGTAAATCTAAGGTCATATCAAAAAGCTAGAGATGCTGTGAAGCAGAAAACCAGATCAGCAAGGCGAGCAAGAGAATTGGATTTGGCTAGGAACTGTAATGGGGACAGTAAAAAGTTCTTTAGTTTCTACAAGCTAAGTAAAGTTTCAAGCACAATTGGTCCACTGGAGTCTGGAAGTAAATGGGACTATATTGAGTGAGGATGGACGGTTGAGGATGGTTGAGGAGCTGAGCAAGCAGTTTAAATCAGTGTTTACAGTGGAGGATGTGACAAATCTGTCAACCGTGAACCATAGTTCAGTGACAGGTGATCAGATACGCGATGTTGATTTCATTGATAGTGATGTTGTTTTCAATTATATCAGAAAAATAAAGCCAAACAAGGCAGCAGGACCTGATGGAATTTATGCTAGGGTATTACAGGAAGCTGAAAAGGAACTGGCAATTCCACTTAGTATAATATTTTGTAGATCAGTTTCACAAAATGAAATTCCAACAGATTGGAAAAGGGAAAATGTAGTTCCTATTTTCAAGAAAGGAGAAAGAGGGAAAGTTGAAAATTATAGGCCAGTAAGCCTCACATCCCTAGTCTGCAAGGTACTCGAATAAATTATCAAGGATAGAATAGTTAGTTTTCTGGAGGGAAACAGATTGATTCAAGATACTCAACATGGGTTTAGAAAAGGGCGATCATGTCTCACAAATCTCTTGGACTTTTTGAATTTTGCTACAGAACAATTTGTTCAGGGAAATCAGGTTGATGTAGCATATCTTGACTTTAGCCTTTGACAAGGTACCCCATAAATGGTTAATGATGCAGCTTCAGGTCCATGACATTGCAGGTAGCATCCTAAAATGGACAGAGTTGTGGCTTTCAGATAGACAGCAGAGAGTGATGCTAAATGGTACAAAGTCATCATGGCAAAATGTTCTTTGTGGAGTCCCTCAGGGGTCGGTACTGGGGCCACTATTGTTCATTATATTTGTGAATAGCATTGAATGTGGCCTAAGCAGTAAGGTTTTCAAATTTGTGGATGATTTGAAGATCTTTAGGGCAATAACAGGGCACAATGAGCATGTTTTGCTGCAGAATGACTTAGACAAGCTTGTGAAGTGGTCTGAAAAATGGCAAATGAAGTTTAATTTTGATAAGTGCAAAGTCATGCATGTAGGTAGGCAGCATATGAAGGCACCATACTTGATGGGTGGCCAAGTACTATCTGTGACTCAGCAGGAGAAGGACTTAGGTGTTATTTTGAACACAAAATTTGGGGCATCAGAACAGACCAAAGAAGCCAGGAAGAAGGCACGAAGAATGCTTGGGGCAATACAGAGGAATGTGTCTTACAAAAGTGAGGAGGTCATCAGGAAGCTTTACTGTGCATATGTCAGGCCACATTTAGAATACTGTGTCCAAGCTTGGTCACCTAGTTATGAGAAAGATTGTTGGCTTTTAGAGAGAGTACATAAGAGGGCAACAAAAATGGTTAATGGTATAGGCAATCTGGCATATGAGGAAAGATTGAAGAAATTGAAGATGTTTTCACTTAGATATAGAAGGCTGAGAGGAGATCTCATCAAGGTTTTTAAATTTGTTCATGGTCAGGAACAGGGATATCTCAGGGAAATGTTTGAATTTAACAGAAATGATGCAATTAGAGGTCATCAATTCAAAATTAAAGTTAATCACAGCAGGACAAGGTTAAGACAGTCTTTCTTCACCAACAGGGTAGTCAAACACTGGAACCAGCTGCCAGGAACCATTGTCAGTAGCAACACACTGAACATCTTTAAAAACGGCATAGTCAATCATTATACGAATAGGGGGCTTGTTTTTCTGTATTCCAGGGAGGGCTGATAGACAGATTTGGTGGGCAACTGGTTCAGTGTCCAAAGTGCAACCAAGAAGGGCTCTTGTGGCTCATAGTTGCACTGATCTTTTATGTCTTTATGCCATCAGTGCAATAATGATGGCATGACCACTTTCTTTCCCATGTCAATACCTGATGTTTCTTAGATGTCATAAACATTATATTATCTTTGTATTAAGTATCATTATCAGTATTGCTCTGCTTGTCTTCTATTTGCTCTCTGTACACATACATACCTGAAACAGTCATGGCTTATCAGTGGTGCATCCAGGATTTTGTGAATGGGTCCTGACCCAAAAAAGGTAATTTTATTGAGACAACTTTCTGTGCTAAGTCTGCCAAGGTTGTGCAACTGATCATGGTGTACATCACAAATTTCTTGTCTGATCTAGTGTAATTTTTGGTTTGGATAACCCATGATTCCCCCTCCCTTGGCTGTACTTCTGTGGCTGATGTTACTAGCTGTGAAGTGCAACCAATATGATGCAAAATAAGGAGTGAAATGAAGTAAGCAAACAAGCTTTGAGGTAGCAGATCTCAGAGGATGTAGACTGGAGGGGCTAGGAAACTCCTAAAGTAAGGAATATTTGAGACCAAAATGTCAGTTTATGGAAAGAATAATCTGAAGTAGCTACCTGCAGCTGAACAAAGCAACTCAACACTGTTACCTTTTTCATACTAGGTTGGTTATTCTGTAATTTGGAAGATGTCTGCAGCTAAACCCCTCATCTCTGGAATTTGGAAACATCTTTATCTCGAAGTTATTTCATAGATGGCAGGAAAGAGAGCAGAGAGCATTCATGTCTGTGCTTTACATACTTCACATTAACAAAGAACATGGGTGTCTTAGAATAGCTATGGTATCCTCCAGAATAAGATGGGCAATGAGTCTGGGCCATACCCCAAATGGAACTTTATGGATGTTGTTACTGTTATTCGCTCTCACGCATTCTCTCTGCATTCATAAGGCTGCTTAATGACAACGGGCATGATATATAGTATGAGGGTTACCAGCCCAGGGTTAACTGACAACATAATTAACTAGTAGAAGAATTAGAAGATAAGATACTGGTAAAGTAGTTACCAAAGTCCCACCACAACATTGTATTGTAGACAGGGGTGTAGCTTTGCATGCTTTTGGGTATGCACATGCTCCCAAACCCCAACCCCTCCCCCAATGTTGCTGCCCTATGTCATATGCCCCAATCCATTTGTGCCTGCCCAATGCCTTCATGTATTGTGCATTCCAATAATCATCAGAAACCTACTGCTATAATGCTAGTGCTAGGAAGGTATCTATTCAGTACATGCGCCCAAATATTTAATGATTAGGTAGGCAATTTATTGTGTTTAGCATGCAACTTGTTTGTAATGTATCAGTTATTTGTTTAAAAAACACAGACCTAAAATTATCATGATTCAATTTAAGGGCTAGTATTAAGTGGATGTAACTCTGAATGGAAGGATGTAACTCTATTTATGTTACCACAAGGCTCCCTTCTAGGTCAACTTCATTTGCTCATCTCTATGAACAAGATTAAGGTATGGCTGAGCAATAGGGTTGGGTGCTATATGACCATTGCAGTCGATGATGCGCCCTTTAAACCCAAATAACTAATTAACTGAGCAATAGGGTGCTTAAATTTGCTGATGGCAACAAGTTGGTAGGACTAACTAACAAAAATGATTTATCTTCAAATATTTAGCTAGACTTAGATGGTCTAAAAGTGGACTAATAAATGGCAAATGTACTTTAACTATGCTAAATGTCAGGCTATGCATCTGGGGTCTGGAGGTGGGGGCATTTAGATACATAGGCAGTGGATCAGATGTGTGGATGTTGCAAATTGATGAGCACATCACGCACAAATTAAATTTTGAAGTCCGGTGGGAAATATACGAACTGCTGGGGTGCAAAGTCACCTGACCGGCTGCCTGGCGTTCAAGGTCACAAAGGTTGCGGCGTGCCGGCCGCTCTTGACCTCATTTCACCTTGAAGGCATTGTCCTAGGGTCATACAATTTATACTGCAGAGTGCACTGCAATAATAATCTCCTCTCCAAATGTTGTGCTTCAGTGGTTTCCGAGATGTTAGGAGGACGAAATCGGCCATCCTACTCCGGTTCGCGTTATCTGGGAGGCCGTCCGGTGTGCGTGTTAACACTTGCACATGCTCGTTATATAAATATCAGTTAACCAAACCACATATTCAAAGCCACACATTGTGTAGGTTGAAATCAAAGTTCAGGTAGTAGGTACCTACCCGTTTCAAGCCACACCAGGACAGATCCCCACTCCCACATGTTCACGGCTTGACTATAAATGTGTAACCCTATTGGACACACAGCAAAATAATCATTATCCCCCATGACCGCATTCCTTCACTTGCTATAATTTATTTCCGAACATCATCATCTTGATCACTAAGCTGATGATTCCCTCCATTCCTGCCACATTTTCTGACATCCAACACCAAACCCAAAAGGAACCTGAGAACCTTGACCTGGTATCCGGGGTAGGGGTAAGATGCTCGTCTCACAATCGAAAAATTGTGGGTTCGAGTCTCACCTGTCGCTACTCTTCGCCCGCGACCAATCGGCGTGAGAGATTGGCGGCGCTACATGACTCAACGGTCGACGTGTCGTAAAACCAATAACCAACCACATTCCATTGTCATATGCCTCCCATATTGCTGCTTTGTTTCGGCGCCATTGCGGATTTTGCCTCCTTCGCTTGACACCAACTGCTGCATGGAACATGAATGTACAAATGTTGATCTGCTGTGCGCTGAAAGTGCACCAACAGCGGGTGACCTGTGGGCTGTTCTTCCACGTGTGGTCAACATGCGGTGTCTGGATAACATTTGCTGATAATTCCCACAGGAAACCGGCAGCAATGACAGGACACCGAGATCACACAATCTTCACGCAGGGAGACCTCTTTGAGAGGGGTTTTCCCATAATGGAGGACATCAGAAGAAGAGGAAAGCTATGTGATGTAACGTTGAAGGTAATCACTCATTAGGAAATCCATGTCCTTTATGTAGAAACATTTGGAAAGAACAGACAATGACAACATGAACCCATGCGTTCAGTACTCGCTCTTCAGTGCATGTGGTGAATATTCACATTCTTCTTTATACTAGGCTACCAGTATATCAATTTGTAGCCACTATTCATTATGCTTATGCTATAAGCTTCCTGGAGCAGAGAATGTGAATGATTTGCCCCTGCACCAGGTGGATGGCCAATCCTTCACGGCACACAAGCTGGTGCTGGCCGCCAACATCCCCTACTTCAATGCTATGTTCCTACACGACATGATGGAGAGTAAGCTGTCCGAGATCGAGATGAAGGAGATCGAGCCGAGGTAACTGACAGACCAGTGGCGTGTACTATTGCACCCCTCTCAAGGAGGTATGGGGAGATCGTTTCACCTGACAAATGAACCAGGGTTGCCAAGATGCTGACCAAAGAAAAACAGTTTTTGCCATGTCTGTGGTATTAACCGGCAAAAATAATTTACTGGCTAAAACTGTAACACCTCTACAGATCATGACGGACTTGATATCTCTGAGATCTAGAGAACATCCGGCCCAGCGTCATACACCTCATTGTCCCCTGCACTAGGCTGATTTGTTCTGATGGCATATGTTGTTGCCAGTTATGTGGTATTAACCAGCTTATGTAAGCACCTTGCCAACCCTGAAATTAGCCCATTGCTTTTTAGAGCTTGTAATTATCGACTTTGTCTCTCCCGTTCAATATTATTTTGGTGCTGCTCTCAATGGCGTAGTGTCGTGCAAATGCCTCATTATTACCCGATGAGAGTGGTTCATTTTTCAGATGACATTATAATCACCATGGGGAGGTGTTATAATTTAATCGAAGTGAGGCTTCACATCATCAATTATACTATTATCGGCCCTTCCCTTAATTCAACCAAAGTGCACTGGTGTAGGAGTGGTAGCAGTGCTGGGGGACGAGATCCGTTCATTTCAGTTGGCAGTTCAGCTTTGTGTGCTGCATGGCTATGTTAGCTGGCGCAGTCTGAACCCAAATGACAAAGTGGCAAGATGCCGTAGTGTTGTATTCGCAGTTTGCTGAAGAAGCGGCGCTCTGTGCTGGCAGCGCTCTGGAGTCGCTCATCAACTTCGCGTACAGCGGCCGGATCTTGATCAACAACGGCAACGTACAGAGTCTGATGATGGGCGCCGCCTTCCTGCAGCTGACTACCGTACGGGACGCCTGTGCCAAACACCTCGTCAAGGAGTGAGTGCACCGCGCACGGCACGCTCACACCGGCAGACATCAACAGGGCGGGGTGGGTCGGTCACGTACGGCCTGTGCCAAGCACCTCGTCAAGGAGTGAGTGCACTACATACGGCATGCTCACACCGGCAGACATCGGCAGACTCGGGGCGGGTCGTCACGTACGGGACGCCTGTGCCAAACACCTCGTCAAGGAGTTAGTGCACCGTGCACGGCACGCTCACACCGGCAGACATCGGCAGACTCAGGACGGGTCGTTCACGTACGGGACGCCTGTGCCAAACACCTCGTCAAGGAGTGAGTGCACTACGCACGGCGCGCTCGCATCAGCAGACATTGGCAGGGTGGGGCGTTCACGTGCTCCACGGCCAGGCTATTGGCCGCTTAGCCGGCGTCTTGTCATGCACACTCAGGGCTCACCTGCTCGACGCTCGACCTCCACTCCAGCAGCTCGGCAGTCGCAATGCGTTGTGTTGGCAATGGTGCGTGATGTATGCGTAGGCATTCTTCAGCTGACCCAAGTTAGCTTGGCATGCGTGCTGATGCGCAGAGGCAGGCGCGGTGATAGTTTTCCTATCAACTGCGTTTGTTGCTGTGCGTATGGATGTGAGGTAGCGTAATCTAATGTATGCAACACAATTTACAAGGTTATAGTTCAATTCAAATTAATTTTACATCGGAATGAACATCACTTGTTAAATCATCTGCGCCATGAATGGGACCTTCAACCCATAATATTTAATTTAGCGTTTGTGGTTGATACTCCAGTTTTAGTTGAACTGATGAACACATTTTTTTCGCCGCAAATACAATTGATTGCTCAAAGTATGCCTTGACATATTTCGGCATAATGGGAAGTTCGCAGAATATTTGCCAGCTAAAACGGAAGGAACTATGCTCGTAGATCAACTGATAGCAGGCGTATTTGGCTCTAATGTATGCATGTCAGCAAAAGTATGGCGCCAGCGGCCGTCGCGCGGCGCTGTCAGTGCGGCCCGTGATCGGCAGGCTGTCGCCGGCCAACGCGCTGGGTATCCGCAAGTTCGGCGTGGACCTGCACTGCACGGCACTGGCCAGCGCCGCCGACTCGTTCATCCAGAAGCGGTTCGGCGCCGTCTGCGACAGCGATGAGTTCCTGCAGATCGGCGAGCGCGAGCTGCGCGACATCATCGCGCGCGACCAGCTGCACGTCGAGTCGGAGGAGTGGGTGAGCGCGCCGAGCACGGACGGCGGCCGGGCCGGGCCCGTGTCTACACAGGCAGGTGGGTTGGGGCAGGTCAGGCATGTACAGCTGGGTCAGCTCAAGTCTGTTTGCATCAACTATGATTGGTGGGTAGGGGTCAGGCTAGGTTGATGGGTAGGATTCAGGCCAGGTTGTAGAATAGGGACCAGGCAAGGTCGACGGGTAGGGTTCTGGTTGGTAGGTAAGGGTCAGATCAGGTTGGTAGACCAGGGACCGGTCAGGTCGAAGGGCAAGTGTCAGGTTGGTCGGTAAATGTCAGGTCAGGTCAGTGGGCAAGGGTTAGGCCAGGTCGGTGGGTGAACGATCTATAAGTAGTGCCGTTTACCTGCTTCCGATGGTACCAGACCCTCTTGATGTGTCTATGGATATCTGCATGTATTAATACCGCCACCTCCTACCGGTGTTAGACCGTGCTGTTCAGTCCCCTGCTGGAGCTAAATAAATGGGCGCTAAATGACCTCGTAGTCGCCATGCCATTAAGCCCAAATAATCGAGCAATCAATCAATCAAACTGGAGCTAAAGAACAATGTAGGACTAGGAATTAAACCCATACCCAGTGCAGCTTACAGTAGAACCATTAAGCTGCCCATGGTGATATTCTGATAGCTCTGAAATGTATTGAGGAGGCTGGCGGTGGAAGGAAGTATTAATTGATCCAGGGATGATGATTTCGTGAAAATGAATGTAACCTACTACTGTAGTATCGATCATCGGATTTGAAGATAACGTTCTGGACGGGCTGCACGTGCATGCGTGGTTGAGTTGATATTTTCCCCAAAACGTTTCGCATTGTGCTTCTCTGTGTGTGTTGATGCAATATTCATGGCTCATTTTTCACAGTGTCGTTGTCATGTAATTATCTCGTGCAATGCAACATCTCGTGATATAATTACAGTTAATATGGTTACCTATGATGTGGTCTGTTTTCTCAATGGCAGCTGTTAATAGCGTAGCCATTGTTACTCTCAGACAAAAAGGCCGCTTTGTTTCCGAATTGAGTTCATAGGAACTATGATAAATTTTGGGGCGAACCTTTCTGGTAAATGCCATCATCCTCCCATAGTTCTCTTTGCCATCGCACTCCTAGTGAAGAACCTTTATTTTAGCACTGATTTGATCTCGTCCCTATGCGTCTACCTGAACGTTGACGGCTCCCCGACACACTCGCGATGCACCCAATCCCCATCCTGACACCTTTCCCCGGCCCGTACGTATATCGCCTGAATCCCTTCTCCGGCCCCTGAAACCCGTCCCCGGCCCATATCCGGCCGCTGACTGCCATCCCCGGTCCCTGACACCCATTTCCGACCTCTGGCAGCTGTCCCGACACCTGACAGCCGTCCCCAGCCTGTAGCATCCGTGCCCGGCCTGACATCGGATCCCCGGCGGCCGTCCCCAGCCTGTAGGACCCGTGCCGGCCTGACATCGGATCACCGACGGCCGTCCCCAGCCTGTGGCGCCCGTGCCGGCCCGACATCGGATCACCGGCGGCCGTCCCCAGCCTGTGAGCACCCGTGCCGGCCCGACATCGGATCACCGGCGGCCGTCCCCAGCCTGTAGCACCCGTGTCCGGCTCCCAGCATCAGCCGGCGGCCGTGCGGCCCTTGCCGTCGCTGATCGGCTGGTGCGCCGTGTCCGTGGCGCGGCAGGTGTTCGAGGCCGTACTGCGCTGGGTCAAGCACGACACCGAGCTGCGGCTGGTGTGTCTGCCCGACCTGCTGACGCTGGTGCGGATGCCCCTGCTGACGCCGCAGTACATCACCGACCATGTGGCCACCGAACCGCTCATACGAAACTCGCTCAGCTGCAGGTCAGTGGGTCGGGGCTACAGGTCACTGGGCCAGGGCTGCAGGTCACTGGATCTGTGCTGTAGGTCACTGGATCTCGGCTGTAGGTCTGGGTCAGAGCCACATATCACTGGGTCATGGCTACAAGACAGCGGACCAGGACTGTAGATAACTGGGTCAGGACTATAGGGCACTGGATCTGGGCTGCAGGTCATTGGGTCAGGGCTGTAGGTCTTTGGGTCAGGGCTGCATTTCACGGGGTCAGG
Organism: Ashinkailepas kermadecensis; assembly: GCA_034440615.1. NCBI lineage: Eukaryota > Metazoa > Arthropoda > Thecostraca > Neolepadidae > Ashinkailepas > Ashinkailepas kermadecensis. The sequence continues at coordinate 45,101 of JAOTOM010001230.1, forward strand.
GTCGCAGGCCAGCTGCACCCTCATCGTTCCATTACCAATCTCAGGCTGTATGGCAATAGGCGCCGATTAGATGCCTGACCTCCGCCACCATCTGGACTCTGGTCGTAGCTGGAGTACACATCCGTACGACATGGACGAGTACTTAATTCGCCTTGGGCTATCATTCCATGACCTCAATTTGACCAGCACGTTCCCTGACATTGTGTCACCTATAACCTGTTGTATTGTATGTTGACTTTATTTAGCTTAATCTGATACTGCGTAACGTATCCTGACGTTGTGTTCCTTCCCTGACATGCTGCTTGGTACAGTATTGTGTGATGTGTTCTTACATCAGCTGACCTACTATGACATCGTGTGTCCTACCTTGGCATCGTGGGACTTTCCCATTCTGACCTGCTGCCTTCTGCCATGGCATCATGTGGCCAACCGTAACATCGTGTGACTTCCGCAATCTAACCTGACGTACCGTGACATCCTGGGACCACAGTGTGCCAAAGTTATTGTGAATTCGGCTTGAAATGCGAATGAAAATCTTCGCATTTGTCATTGTCACAGGCAAACGAGTGACACATTTTTCATGAAAGCTTGATTAGGACTGGACAATACAATATCAGATATGAATAGCAAAAGAAAGTGTTATACAGTTCTTGAAGGCGACGGGTTTCATCTCATACCAATCTGCTTTGCTTAGGGAAATGGAAAGGCATGGTCATGGAGCATCGAAGATGTAAACAATTGCGCAAAAACGATCACTAAAAATGTAAATATTTGTACGTCTACGCAGTCACCCGCTTCGTGTCAGAATTTTGATACCTCGCGGACGCTGCCCTTCCCTGGTGATTGTTCTCGGAGTGCTGCCTGTTCAACGCTCGATCTCGTGTGTTGCCTGCTCAAATATCGAACGGTGTATCCCGATCTGGTGAACATGCTCTCTCCGTGATGTTTTGTACCCTGTCCTCGGACGACATGCCCTGACCTGGTGTAGACTGGTGTGGTCTGACCTGACCTCACGTGACGCAGGGACCTGCTGGACGAGGCGCGCGACTACCTGCTGATGCCCGAGCGGCGACATGACATGCGCAGCTTCAGCACACGCTCCCGCTACTGCACCGATATTGTCGGCCTCATCTTCGCCGTCGGCGGCCTGGCCAAGAGCGGTGGGTGCCTCGCCTGGCCTGTCAGGCTGTAGGGGGTCCCCGTCCGGTGTCCTGGGTGTCCCGCCTGACAAGCTAGTCTGCAGGGGGTCCCCGTCCAGTGTCCTGGGTATCCCGCCTGACATACAAGGCTGCAGGGGGTCCCCGCCCAGTGTCCTGGGTGTCCCGCCTGACATACGAGGCTGCAGGGGGTCCCCGTCCAGTGTCCTGGGTGTCCCGCCTGACATACGAGGCTGCAGGGGGTCCCCGCCCAGTGTCCTGGGTGTCCCGCCTGACATACGAGGCTGCAGGGGGTCCCCGCCCAGTGTCCTGGGTGTCCCGCCTGACACACGAGGCTGCAGGGGGTCCCCGTCCAGTGTCCTGGGTGTCCCGCCTGGCATACGAGGCTGCAGGGGGTCCCCGTCCAGTGTCCTGGGTGTCCCGCCTGACATACGAGGCTGCAGGGGGTCCCCGTCCAGTGTCCTGGGTGTCCCGCCTGATATACGAGGCTGCAGGGGGTCCCCGTCCAGTGTCCTGGGTGTCCCGCCTGACATACGAGGCTGGAGGGGGTCCCCGTCCACTGTCCTGGGTGTCCCGCCTGACATACGAGGCTGCAGGGTGTCCCCGTCCGGTATTCTGGGTGTCCCGCCTGACATACGAGGCTGCAGGGGGTCCCCGTCCAGTGTCCTGGGTATCCCGCCTGACATACGAGGCTGCAGGGTGTCCCCGTCCAGTGTCCTGGGTGTCCCACCTGACATACGAAGCTGCAGGGGGTCCCCGTCCAGTGTCCTGGGTGTCCCACCTGACATGCTAGTCTGCAGCAGGTCCCCGTCCGGTGTCTGAAATCCAGTTTTCGTAGAGTTGAGAGTAGCAGGCGAAGGCGTCAAAACTTTTGATAATGGCGAAACAGTTGGGCAATATGATAGGGGAAAAGTGCGGGTAAAGGATGACATTGACAGATGAGCACTCATCTGCTGGCATGATTGTGACGGTACAGATGCCAGCAGTCGTGTACGTTGAAAACATTGAGAGTTAATGCAGTTGTATGTTGTGAAGTTCAATGGAAATCAATTCGGGAAGTCAGCACTGTTCCCAGGTCAAAACAACTTCTTGATAGGTGTCGTTTTCCACACAGGTATTCTAGGATATTCCTGGATATTGTTCCCATCTGACAGAGGAGTCTGAAGGAGTTCCATATCTGACACTGGAGTAGTGATACATTAGTTGCGAAATACAGTGCAAAATACCACTTCCTAAATACTGTATCGACATCCTTGCCAAATAAGTATCGACATCATGCTTCTTGACGTGTGTTTATGAAAACTCCATGTCTCATTTCTAACAATATTTCATTCATCATTATCATGCTTATGTGCACAATTACGGATCGTGATACACCAACATCTCGTAGCACAATTATAGGTAAAGGAATTAGCTGTGATGTCATCTGTTATACAATACCAGTTAATGGCACAGACATTGTTATAGTTATCGTTGATATAGGTATCCCTATATTACGTATCTCTGAAAGCAAAAAGTTAAAGTTGCACTTTCAAGTACACTATTAGCTCAAAATTTGGTTCCAAGGGTTTAAATGATATTTTAAATAATATCTTTACCATGACACCTTTCAACATCCTAGTGCATCTCCCCTTGTCTCTCTCCTGTGCTTATCTGAAGCGTTAGAAAGACAGTTTGCCGTCGAGCAGATCGTGATGGTGAGGACGACCCCAGAGAAAGGAAGGGACGAAAGGTCAGGGAGTGAAAGGTGTCGTTCACCTTCAACATAGAGACCTCTTCCCTTATCAAACGCATCGACCGAGAGAGGGAACAGGTCACAGAGCCAGTGTTCACCTCCTCCCTGACCATGAAGTAGGTGGAGAGCTTCCAAGTCATTCCAATGGGGGCACCAGACCACCTGCTGCACTGGCGTCATGCGAAAGGGCTGTGAAGCAAGTGACTGAGGTCGCAGAGTCAGTGCGCGGCTGGAAGTGGAGGTGTGAATCAGGTGACCGAGGTCGCAGAATCAGTGCGCAGCTGGGAGACGAGATATGAAGCCGGTGACCGAGGTCGCAGAGTTAGTGCGCGGCTGCGGTAAGAGGGACGGATTTGTTGGGGCCAAGGCGCACGTCGTGATTGGATCTGGTATGTACGGAGGGATGTAATATGTATGCTTGAGAATACCTAGAGCTGCCCGCGGCCTCGGAATACACTGTTAACCATGACATCGTTGCTATAGTTTAGAAATAACTCTGAAAAATATAGGAAGGAAAAAATGGCGAAATTGTTAACAAAAAAGAACGATATCATTTCCACAACAATTGAGGATGAAAGACTGAGTTAATTGCATAAATTAATTCAAAGTGAGATTTAATATAAATTTCACGTCAGAAAAGTTGAGTTGCAAAACGAAATGGTAAAATGTCCATTTATCGGCCGAGAAAGACCCACCCTACGGGCACACTGAAAATGTTTGCCCATGTGACCGGTACCTGCCACAGGTGGTTCACTGAGTACGGTTGAAGTGTTCGACCCGGTGGCCGGCCGATGGACAACGACAGAGAAGATGTTCGGCAACCGGTCACGCGTCGGTGTCGCCACCATGAACGGCAAGCTGTACGCCATCGGCGGCTTCAACGGCATCGACCGACTTGCCACTGTCGAGGTGTTCGACCCCGAGTCCAGGACCTGGGAGGAGGCCAAGCAGATGAACTGTAAACGCAGGTACGCTGCTGGGCGCCAGGACGGAAGAATGTCGGGGGCGGCTGGTGGTTGTTATTGGTGTGGGCTAATGGGTACATTAAGTGAGCGAACGTTACATAGGTTGCAATTAATATATGTCGCCTCCTCAGTTGTTGTGATGTACTTACATAGGGGAATATATGGAGGCCAGCTTCTGCACTGGGCTGAGCATATCAGCACCAATGTTGTTCATGTATGATTTAAGGTGGCATCTGCCACGATTAAACCGCAGTTATATGCGGCTGTGCTTCCCACTGTCGTCTGTACTTCCCACTGTCGTCTGTGCTTCCCACTGTCGTCTGTACTTCCCACTGTCGTCTGTACTTCCCACTGTCGCCTGTACTTCCCGCTGTCGCCTGTACTTCCCACTGTCGTCTGTACTTCCCACTGTAGTCTGTACTCCCCGCTGTCGCCCGTCGTCTGTGTTTCCCCACTCTGTCACCTGTCGTTTGTACTTGCCACTATCGCCAAGTTCTGGGAGCTGCAGTATGCGCCGCACGAGGAAAAACTGTGGCGTCGATAAGCTCAACGGCTGCCGGCACCGCGCCGCCTTGTGACGCTGCCTCCGGTCGCCGCAGCGCACTGGGTGCCGTGGCGCTTGGTGGTGACATTTACGTCTGTGGCGGATATGACGGCACCACCTCGCTCAACTCGGTGGAGAGGTACGAGGTCAAGCTGAATCGGTGGGCGCCGATGCCGGCCATGATCAGGCAGCGCTCGGCCGCCGGTGTCGTCGCCTTCGAGGGCAAGATCTTCGTGCTGGGCGGACACGACGGGCTTTCAATCTTCGAGACGGTGCGTGACAAGGAGCGGGAGTTGAGCAGGGCACGTATCGGCAGACAGCCAGGTCTGCTGAGCTTGAGGCGGGGAGTGGGGTCGGGCGTGTGCTCGGCCTGTGGTACGCCACCGCCCGTGGCGACACAGCCTGGGGTACATTATGGTCCATGCCGGCATTATCTGGCGTACGTTGTGGTCCGTGTCGACATTACATGGTGTACGTTGTGATCCATGTCGACATTGCCTGCCATACGTTGCGGTTCATGTCGACATGACCTGGGGTACATTATGGTCCACATCGACATTACCTTGGGTACGTTGCGATCCGTGTCGACACTGCCTAGATTACGTTGTGGTCTGTGTCGACATTACCTGGGGTACGTTGTGGTCCGTGTCGACATTACCTGGGGTACGTTCATGTCGACATTATCTGGGGTACGCCACGATCCGTGTGGCTACCATCTGCTGCCCGGCTGGGGCCGCTGACGCCCAGCTCTGGATCTCACTATGGTCGTGTTGCCGCAGGTGGAGTGCTACGACCCGCAGAAGGGGCAGTGGTTCTCGGGCCCGTCAATGCTGACCAAACGGTGTCGGCTGGGCGCGGCCATCCTCAACGGCAAGCTGTATGTTTGCGGCGGGTACGACGGTTCAGTGTTCCTGCGAACTGTCGAGATGTACGACCCAGTCACCAACAGGTGGGTACAGTACAGCCCGTCACCAACAGGTGGGTACAGTACAGCCCGTCACCAACAGGTGGGTACAGTACAGCCCGTCACCAACAAGTGGGTACAGTACAGCCCGTCACCAACAGGTGGGTACAGTACAGCTGGTCACCAACAGGTGGGTACAGTACAGCCAGTCACCAACAGGTGGGTGCAGTACAGCCCGTCACCAACAGGTGGGTACAGTACAGCCCGTCATCAACAGGTGGGTACAGTACAGCCGGTCACCAACAGGTGGGTACAGTTGCAGTTGTGTCGCCGGTGAAAGGAGTGATATGGGTGATCACTGTAGCATCAGTGTGTGGCGCAGCTGCGAGGTCCGGGACGCCACTGGTGTGCCGCACCTGTGACGATTATGCCACCGCTGCGTCGCACGTGTGTGACGTGCGACGTTTGTGCCGCAGCTCTGATATTTGCATCGCATCTGTGATGGTTGTGTCGCAACTGTGATGTGCCGCAGCTGTGACGTGTGTGACGCCTGTGCTGCAGCTGTGATGTGCCGAAGATATGACGTGTGTGACGCCAGTGCCGCAGCTGTGACGAGTGTGACGCCTGTGTCGCAGCTGTGACGCGTGTGCCACAGCTGTGACGAATGTGCCGCAGCTGTGACGTGTGTGCTACAGCTGTGACGCGTGTGCCGCAGCTGTGACGCCTGTGCCGCAGCTGTGACGTGTGTGACGCCTATGCCGCAGATGTGACGTGTGTGCCGCAGCTGTGACGTGTGTGACGCCTGTGCCGTAGCTGTGACGTGTATGACGCCTGTGCCACAGCTGTTTGTGACACCTGGACCACAGCTGTGACGAGTGTGACACCTGTGCCGCAGCTGTGACGCGTGTGCCACAGCTGTGACGCGTGTGTCGCAGCTGTGACGTGTGTGCCACAGATGTGACGCCTGTGCCACAGCTGTGACGTGTGTGACGCCAGTGCCGCAGCTGTGACGTTTGTGACGCCTGTGACGTGTGTGACGCCTGTGCCGCAGATGTGACGTGTGTGACGCCTGTGCCGCAGCTGTGACGTGTGTGACGCCTGTGCCGCAGCTGTGACGTGTGTGATGCCTGTGCCACAGTTGTGACGCGTGTGCCGCAGCTGTGACGCGTGTGCCGCAGCTGTGACGCGTGAGCCGCAGCTGTGACGCGTGATCCGCAGCTGTGACGCGTGAGCCGCAGCTGTGACGTGTGTGACGCAGCTGTGACGCGTGTGCCGCAGCTGTGACGCGTGTGCCGCAGCTGTGACGTGGTGCCGCAGCTGTGACGCGTGTGCGCAGCTGTGACGCGTGAGCCGCAGCTGTGACGTGTGTGACGCAGCTGTGACGTGTGCCGCAGCTGTGACGCGTGTGCCGCAGCTGTGACGCGTGTGCCGCAGCTGTGACGTGTGTGCCGCAGCTGTGACGCGTGTGCCGCAGCTGTGACGCGTGTGCCGCAGCTGTGACGTGTGTGCCGCAGCTGTGACGCGTGTGCCGCAGCTGTGACGCGTGTGCCGCAGCTGTGACGCGTGAGCCGCAGCTGTGACGCGTGTCGTGTGCCGCAGCTGTGACGCGTGTGCCGCAGCTGTGACGCGTGAGCCGCAGCTGTGACGTGTGTGACGCAGCTGTGACGTGTGTGACGCAGCTGTGACGTGTGTGCCGCAGCTGTGACGCGTGTGCCGCAGCTGTGACGCGTGAGCCGCAGCTGTGACGTGTGTGACGCAGCTGTGACGTGTGTGCCGCAGCTGTGACGCGTGTGCCGCAGCTGTGACGCGTGAGCCGGTGTGACGCGTGTGCCGCAGCTGTGACGTGTGTGCCGCAGCTGTGACGCGTGTGCCGCAGCTGTGACGCGTGAGCCGCAGCTGTGACGCGTGAGCCGCAGCTGTGACGTGTGTGCCGCAGCTGTGACGTGTGTGCCGCAGCTGTGACGCGTGTGCCGCAGCTGTGACGCGTGAGCCGCAGCTGTGACGCGTGAGCCGCAGCTGTGACGTGTGTGACGCAGCTGTGATGTGTGTAACGTCTGTGCCACAGCTGTGACGTATGTGACGCGTGTGCCGCAGCTGTGACGAGTGTGACGCCTGTGCCACAGCTGGAGTTACGTGGCGCCAATGAGCGTGACCCGGTCGCGCGTGAGTCTGGTGGCCGTCATGGGCCGTCTGTACGGCATCGGCGGCTACGACGGCTTCGTCAACCTCAGCACGGTGGAGGTGTACGACCCGCAGCGTGACTGCTGGGAGCCGGCGGCGGCTATGTGCGCGCACGAGGGTGGCGTCGGTGTCGGCGTCATACCGCTGCTCGACTGAGGCAGTCATGGAACGCTAGCGCGCCACTTAGACAGCGGCAGTCGGCATCCACTGGCACTGGACTGGGGTCCGTGTGTGATACGTGGCCATCCAAGGTTCTTGAGCGGGACATTGTCCCTCTGTTAAACCGAGACAACATCGTTCTGCTAGGTCGGGGCAGCGTCCCTCTGCTGGACCGGGGCAGCGTCCCTCTGCTGGGCCGGGGCAGCGTCCCTCTGCTGGGTCGGGGCAGAGTCCCTCTGGTGGGCCAGGGTACCGTCTCTGGTGGGCCGGGGCAGCGTCCCTCTGGTGGGCCGGGACAGCATCGCTCTGCCGGGCCGGGGCAGAGTCCCTCTTGTGGGCCGGGGCAGCGCCCCTCTGCTGGGCCGGGGCAGAGTCCCTCTGGTAGGCCAGGGCAGCGTCCCTCTGGTGGGCCAGGGTACCGTCTCTGGTGGGCCGGGGCAGCGTCCCTCTGGTGGGCAAGGGTACCGTCTCTGCTGGGCCGGGGCAGCGTCCCTCTGCTGGGCCGGGACAGCCTGAAGTTATGCCTAGTCCTATGAGTTATTCACCCTGGCCAGACGTCCGAGCGGTGATCGGTTCACGCCCTGGATATGTCAGGTGAGTGGCCGTAGAGGCCACTGTCGCAGTCTTCTGCGTGCCGAGCCGTCTCTCGGTCCTCCGTCGGAGTCTGTAGCTGAACCTGCTGGCTCGCGGTGGGAACGTACGGCGGTGGGGAGTCTGGCGAGGCTCTGTCGGCAATGAGCAGCACAAATTGTCGACCACGAGGGACAGTGGCAGACCGAGAGGGTGCCGCCAATAGGGCACCCTGCTGCAAGGTCAACATAAGGTGTTTTCGTCGTGTGTGCGATGTCAAGAAGAGCACGGTGGGATGTCGCAATTCGCCATCAACTATGTCTGATTTTCCAGCTCCTTTAAGCTCCTGTCTGCACCATAGCAACCAATATGATACTTCTAACGGCATTTATTTCGTTGTGTCTGGGGGTAATTGTAAAACAGACCGCATTATAGCAAGTCACAGTATTTGTAATAATATCATGAGAGGTGGGTGCTTCGCTTCCGTACTAGCGTGTGATGTACGTCACGTGATATCGGAGCTGGAAACCCGTCTGCCTGTAGCGAACTGATGGAGATCTGACGGAGACCGGCTCTGATCCGGTATCAGGCGAGGCTACAGAGCCGTCATTGTGGTAGAGTCGCCGCGCTGTTAGGCCCGACGCCGAACTGCATTTTATATGTTCATGACGAGGATCTGCATTTCGTGACGTTTTAAAGGGAATGAATGGCGCTCTTAAATGCGCGTACTTAAAATATATATAATGTGTACTCCAGGCCAGATGACAACACACATTGAAAATCCTTACGCTGATGAAAGTCTAATCTACTACATTTAGGCTTCAAAGTGCTCGAAAATCAAATTGTCCACCAGATATCCTAGAACTGGCAAGATAAGTATGCGAGTCATTTAAGTCATTCCATGGCAGGAAAAAATAACGCCAATCATACTTTTGTGCGCGTTGTATATATGCTGCGAGGTGTTTTGCGCATGGAAATGACAGTATTCGGTGAAATATCAGTGACCAAAGCCAGAACAGTGCGGCATGTGTCCATTTATGGCCTACTTAGAGGATCACTATCCAATTCTTAACAAACAAAAACAGAAGTTGGCCTGGTAATCTCGAAATAGTTGATTTTCGGCCAGTTATAAAATAGTCTATTGGCTTTCTCAGTCACAGGTATCGTACTGCAGTAGTTGCTGTGGAACTCGCTACCGTCCTCTTTTGCTGTGGTTATTGTTGCGTTAATTGTATGCTCCTGCGTACCCGAAAACTTCATAAATTACGCGAATTTCGGAACGTGTTCATGAATATGTCCAAACAAGCAGTGTACCGTACCGTGTGGCTGTCGTCCAAAGAGTGTGCTCAGATGTGTGTGTAGGTACCAACGAGTTTGTGTCGTAACTGTGTTGCGGATCACTGTTGCGGTTCACGCCTTAGTGAACGCGAACGCTGCCGGTCCTGTCGAGATGCCAGGTGACGTAAAGCACAGGTGTGGGGCGTATCGCACGCTTGTCCATCGTGTACATTCAAACCGATAGGGGCAACCCACGTGCGTGTAGGACCATGTTTCGGCTCGCTCATATTGGGACCACTGCACCGGTTCGTATCGCTCCGGTGATGATCATAGCTTGTGCTGTTCATGACTGCCATAGAGGATTCAGGGCTCGGCCCAGGGAGTTTTCCACTTCTGTGAAGCCCATTTAGTGTTTGTCTTACCATAAAGTCGATGTACAAATACGTCTGCGTTGTTCTTGTGTGCAATAGTTAAGATCAGTCTTGCCCCTTTGTACACTGTTCAATAAACGAGAAACGATCATTCACCTCAGATGGATATCGAGGAGCTTTTTGTTGAACACGTTAGCAGTATTATTAGTAGGTTTGGTCATGCTCATTATAAACTAAACACATTAATCATGTCAAGAGTATAGCAGCGGTTCAACGCTGGCTTTGACTTCCTTCGCACCTTTCGTCTATAATGAGCGTAGCGTAGCGCATACTATTCACTGTTGTTGAATGTAGACTTATTCGGGACCTGTCTGGCTTACTTCCATATAAGATTTACCTTTACCTATTTCATTGGGAAGTCTGAAACCTCACGGTGCAGGATGGGGAGGATCATTTTGCCCCTGATATTTTCAGGTAACTTCTGAACCGTCCATGCTACCGCTTTGAAGTTTGGCACCGCTTCCGACAGTTGATAAGCGCGCAGATAAGATGCCAACACTTGAGTTGGTCTCTGATATCGGCGCCAGGCGGGTCAAAGTGAGAGTACGTGCCAGTCTCAGATATCGGCGCCAGGCGGGTCAAAGTGAGAGTACGTGCCAGTCTCAGAGTAAGGTTCAATGCCGTTGTTTATGTACACTCATTGCTTATAAACAAACCAGGCAAACTGCCGTCAAAAGTGAAGAATGAGTGCATAGCCATATGCTGAAAGGAAGGCTAAATAACAACGTGACCCGAGATTATAACCCTCTGTCACATGAGCCTAAAATGGGAAAATGTTTACCTAACGCATTGCTTGGTTACTACCATTTTAAAACCCGGATTATAGGTAGTGGCACATTATGTCCTCTAAAAGCCTTCTGGCCTCAAGTCAATATTAGGTCAGGTCACTGAGATTGTGGGTAGGTACGGATATCCCAGGACCTCTGGAGGTCAGCATATCCCAAAGTAATAATGACTAAACGATGGTAAACTTAACTAAAACAAATAAACAAAAAATGAAAGCGACAGCCAGACTAAACTAAACAATGTTTGTTTTTCGACTTGTGTTCCAATACCACGTCGGGTTAATTTCTAGTGTGATTGGGGTGTCCAAGTTCGACTGGAAGACTGGAAGTATCGGATTTGTTGGAGATTATAAAAATCGACCTTTGGTGTCTTTTTGTTTGGGGAGAATTCTGGTAGAGGAGAAAACATTTGGCTTCACTTTGATGACACGATCTTTTCATGGAGTCATCTGCTACGAATATTGTCATCAACAATTCACAACATATTTCTAGATGTAAACTTGACTGGATCGGTGACGTTAACGTTTGCAAGGGTCACCCGTCAGATTAAGTTTTTAGGTTCGAATCACCAATATCGAAGCACTATCCACTTTGTTTTTCGACTAGTGTTCGAAAACTCAACGGCGAAGACGTACGACAGCACCCGGACATGAATCCGCTTAACCTGACTGCTGAGTACCTGAGTTCACTGCTACGTTCCATTTGCTTGGAAAATAGAACAAGACATGTGAAAGCATCTTATCCCTTATTGCTATGTTGCATTGCGAGGTGGTGCGTTTTTTCTTCTGAACTTCCTGTATATCCGCGAAAACTGGAAGCATTAAGGTGTGCCTTCTCGTGCTGTCAGGGGAGCGCAGTAAGGCGTGCCTTCGCGTGCTGCCAGGGGAGAGGAACACGGGGCGCTTTCGCGTGTTGCCAGGGGAGGAGTACGGGGCGCCCTCGCGTGCTGCCAGGGGGGGGGGGAGTACGGGGCGCCTTCGCGTGCTGCCAGGGGAAGGGAGTACAGGACGCCTTCGCGTGCTGCCGGGGGAGCGGAGTAGGGTGTGCCTTCGCGTGATGCCAGGGGAGCGGAGTAGGGTGCGCCTTCGCGTGCTGCCAGGGGAGAGGAGTAGGGCGTGCCTTCGCGTGCTGCCAGTGGAGCGCGGCTCTGGTCGGTCGACAAGTTTCCTGCCGAGTTATGATGGCGACCGTGTGCTTGCAGCAGGGGAACCTCACGGCCCGACCGCTGTTCTCACTCATCCAGTCACCCTGATGGTGTTTTACCGGTCTGTCAACCGTGCAGTGTTCGTCTCATGGAAAGCGAGGACATGGGCGGGGCACGCTGGTCAGTCACTGACCAGAACATAAAGCATTACATTTTCACTTATGCCCTGAATATCACAGTTCAATTAAATAATTCACCAATGCTTTGTAGAAAACCGATGTCCCAACTAGATAAGCGAAAAAAACACCTTTATTCTGTTGAAGGAAAGAGTCCCGACAACTTGTCTCATAAACAAACGCCATGGACATCCTGCAGTTTACTCAGACCTCACATACGAATACCATGCGAATGGCGGTGCACTTCTACCCTTTAAAAAATAACTGCGCGGCTAATGAGTGATGCCGACATCACCATAAAACTAAATCTGAGGTTGAACACGATGTCAAGGGATGACTGATGCAAGTCTTCCCTCACTTTCAGAACCCTCCATTACCATGTGGATGAAGGGTGTCAATGCGATGTCTACGGCATCGGCACATACCACATCAGCGCAGCGCCATCGCCAGTCGACGCCACAAACCCAAACCTCCTGAAAGTGACACAACGCGGCAGCACTGTCTCGCTGGCCGTCGAAGATATCACGAGTTATTTATTTGGGTTCTAGGACGCCTCAAACAAAGAACGTGATCATTTAGCGCCCAGACGATATCACGGGTTTGTTCGGTATGTTCTGTTCGACACCAACCAACCGCTGTCGGCAGTACACATCAACACCCCGCCAGTGGCAGCAGGCCAGTGGTAGCGGGCCGATAAACAGCTGGCGACGTTGCTGTAGCACGTCTGCCAAGGCACGTGCGCCACTTGGCCGCCATACTGCGCAGCGTCCCGCGCCAGCAGCCATCACTGCCTGCACCGGGTCACGTCGCCAGCGTTCCTAGCGGCAGGCAAACACGTCATTGGGCGCCAATAGCCTGTGAGCCACTGGTCGACTCAACAGCTGCTCAGTGGTACAGAGAATCGAGCCACATGGTGCGCGCCTCCCTACCCGGGCCTTTTGACCACCATTGACCCCGTGATACGCAGCTTGCACGGGCCGCCAATGACCACCGCGGCTCACAACGGCTCTCAGCGGTACCGACGGAGCTCCGCCGATACCGCGGACGGATCTCAGCAGCCATCGGCGGCCGGCGTGTTAGCCGTCCGCCTCCTGTCCGGCCACACTGAGACGATACTGTGGTAATGGTCGGCGGCGGCCGCTCACTCGCCCTCACAGCCGGCAGATGCTTGCTCGTCCTCGCGGCTGGCGACGGCTCACTCATGCTCGCGGCTGGTGGCGGCGGCGGCTGCTGCTCACTCGTGCTCGCGGCTGGTGGAGGCGGTCGCTCACTCGTGCTCGCGGCTGGTGGTGGTGGCGGCGGAGGCGGCTGCTCACTCGTGCTCGCGGCTGGTGGTCGCGGCTGCTCACTCGTGCTCGCGGCTGGTGGAGGCCGTCGCTCACTAGTGCTCGCGGCAGGTGGTGGCGGTCGCTCACTCGTGCTCGTGCTCGCGGCTGGCGGCGGCGGCGGCGGCGGCGGCGGCGCTGACGGCGTCCGCCAGGTCGCCGGCCTGGCCGTCCCGTTCCAGCCGTTGGCGGATCAGCTCGGCAATGGCACGCTGCGTGCGCCGCTCCAGCCGCTCCAGCCGCGGCGCCAGGTCACGCTTCAGGTCCCAGTCGGGCTTCCGCGGCGCCAGCTGGGCAAGGTCCTGCCGCACCGAGTCTTGGGTCACGGCACTCTCCCGACAACTACCTGTCTCACACGTACGCACTCACTGGTAACCGAGAAACCGTGTCTCCACGTCCAACAATCGCTCAGAGCCAGGAAGGCACGTCTCTCTATGACCAAGGTGGGTGTGTTAGGAAGGGTAAGGACAGGTTGGCAGGGCAAGGGGATCGCCGCAAAAAACACGCATGCGGTTTGCCGCGCTTTCAGACGTATGTGCTCGACAAGACCGTGACAATCTGAACAACTGGGCCGGAACCCGGCGACACCCGCACTCTCACACATTACAGTGTAGCCACAACGGCGGTTTGAGACTCGCGACACGTCCACCGCAGAGTCATCTTGTGCCCGCCTGCGGCCAATCGCGACGGCTCTCACCAGTTCGTCTGGTCTTGTCGCAGCGTCGTCCGCAGCAACCAGGTCGCCAACCGGCCCCTCCACGTCTCCAGGCTCCGCCTCAGGAAGCTGGGACTCCTTCAGCTTCTCGTCGATCGGCTTATAACTCCGAAACACGGGTCTGTGGCGGTACACGATAAAGAACATCGGGCTGTGGCGGTACACGATGAAGAACACCTGTGGCGGTATGGAGGTAAACAGTCAGCAGGACCGGTCTGCTGCGGTAAACAGTCAGCGGGGCCGGTCTGTTGTGGTAAACAGTCAGCAGGACCGGTCTGTTGTAGTAAACAGTCAGCAGAACCGGTCTGTTGTGGTAAACAGTCAGCAGGACCGGTCTGTTGTGGTAAACAGTCAGCAGGACCGGTCTGTTGTGGTAAACAGTCAGCAGGACCGGTCTGTTGTGGTAAACAGTCAACAGGGCCGGTCTGTTGTGGTAAACAGTCAGCAGGACCGGTATAAAGACATAAAGACATAAAAGATCAGTGCAACTATGAGCCACAAGGGCCCTTCTTGGTTGCACTTTGCACACTGAACCAGTTGCCCACCAAATCTGTCAATCAACCCTCCCTGGAATACAGAAAAACAAGCCCCCCTATTCTTATAATGACTGTCTATGCTGTTTTTAAAGATGTTCAGTGTGTTGCTACTGACAATTGTTCCTGGCAGCTGGTTCCAGTGTTCTACTACCCTGTTGGTGAAGAAAGACTGTCTTAACCTTGTCCTGCTGTGATTAACTTTAATTTTGAATTGATGACCTCTAAATGCATCATTTCTGTTAAATTCAAACATTTCCCCGAGATATCCCTGTTCCTGACCATGAACAAATTTAAAAACCTCGATGAGATCTCCTCTCAGCCTTCTATATCTAAGTGAAAACATATTCAATTTCTTCAATTTTTCCTCATATGCCAGGTTGCCTATACCATTAACCATTTGTGTTGCCCTCTTTTGTACTCTCTCTAAAAGCCAACAATCTTTCTCATAACTAGGGGACCAAGCTTGGACACAGTATTCCAAATGTGGCGTGACATATGCACAGTAAAGCTTCCTGATGACCTCCTCACTTTTGTATGACACATTCCTCTGTATCGCCCCAAGCATTCTTAGTGCCTTCTTCCTGGCTTCTTTGGTCTGTTCTGATGCCCCCAATTTTGTGTTCAAAATAACACCTAAGTCCTTCTCCTGCTGAGTCACAGATAGTACTTGGCCATCCATCAAGTATGGCGCCTTCACATGCTGCCTACCTACATGCATGACTTTGCACTTATCAAAATTAAACTTCATTTGCCATTTTTCGCACCACTTCACAAGCTCCTCTAAGTCGTTCTGCAGCAAAACCTGCTCATTGTGCCCTGTTATTGCCCTAAAGATCTTCAAATCATCCGCAAATTTCAAAACCTTACTGCTTAGGCCACATTCAATGCTATTCACAAATATAATAAACAACAGTGGCCCCAGTACTGACCCCTGAGGGACTCCACTAAGAACATTTTGCCATGATGACTTTGTACCATTTAGCATCACTGTCTGCTGTCTATCTGAAAGCCACAACTCAATCCATTTTAGGATGCTACCTGTAATGCCATGGAACTGAAGCTGCATCATTAACCGTTTATGGGGTACCTTGTCAAAGGCCTTACTAAAGTCAAGATATGCTACATCAACCTGATTTCCCTGATCAAATTGTTCTGTAGCAAAATTTAAAAAGTCCAAGAGATTTGTGAGACACGATCTCCCTTTTCTAAACCCATGTTGAGTATCTTGAATCAATCTGTTTCCTTCCAGAAAACAAACTATTATATCTTTGATAATTGATTCGAGTACCTTGCAGACTAGGGATGTGAGGCTTACTGGCCTATAGTTTTCAACTTTCCCTCTTTCTCCTTTCTTAAAAATAGTAACTACATTTGCCCTTTTCCAATCTGTTGGAATTTCATTTTGTGAAACTGATCTACAAAATATTACACTAAGTGGAATTGTCAGTTCCTTTTCAGCTTCCCGCAATACCCTAGCATAAATTCCATCAGGTCCTGCTGCCTTGTTTGGCTTTATTTTTCTGATATACTTGAAAACAACATCACTATCAATGAAATCAACATCGTGTATCCGATCACCTGTCACTGAACTGTGGTTCACGGTTAGCAAATTTGTCACATCCTCCACTGTAAACACTGATTTAAACTGCTTGCTCAGCTCCTCAACCATCTCACCATCCTCACTCAATATAGTCCCATTTACTTCCAGTGGACCAATTGCGCTTGAAACTTTACTTGGCTTGTAGAAACTAAAGAACTTTTTACTGCCCCCATTACAGTTCCTAGCCAAATCCAATTCTTTTGCTCGCCTTGCTGCTCTGGTTTTCTGCTTCACAGCATCTCTAGCTTTTTGATACGACCTTAGATTTACGATATTTGAAGCTTCCTTAAATACTCTAAATGCATCTTTCTTAGCCTTAATTGATCTCCTCAAATCTGGTGTAAGCCATGCTGGCTTTACTACCCTTCTTTTGCGCCTTTGCTTTTGGGGGACATGTCTTATCTGAATTTCCCTCAAGTAAGATTTGAACTTGTCCCACATTTCACAGGCATTTAAATCAAAAATGATTCTTCCCATTTTATGGCACTTAAAGCCTCTCTCATGGAGTCAAAGTCTGCCCTGTTAAAATTTGGAATCTTTGCCAAGTTATCCTTGATTGTCCCTGCTATTTGTACCTTAAATCTCACTATGTTATGGTCACTTCTTCCCAGAGTTTCTCCTACAGTCAAGTCTTGAACTAAATAACTTAAATCTGAGAAGACAAGGTCCAAGAATGAGCCCTGCCTGGTTGGTTCCATTACAAACTGGTGTAAGAACAAGTCCTCTTCAAGGCATTTCCTAAACATTTACATGATGGGGAGCCAACACCAACATTTTCATATCCTTTTAGATTAAAGTCACCAAGAATAAGGCATTTCGTCTGAAAGTTTCTACTGATTTCCTCACAAATCACCTTATCAAGCTCCAGTTGCTGAGAATGTGGCAAGGTTCCTGATCGATACAAAACTCCAATCCTCAGTTTATTGCTGTTGCCTTTTCCCACAGCAACATCAAGCCAAATGGACTCCACAGACACATTTTTTACCCCATCTGCTACTTTCTGAGAACTGTATAAGCTATTCACATAGAGCATTACACCACCCCCTTTCACTGTTGGACCCCTATTGCATGAAAACATATTGTATCCCTGGATCTCATAGTCCTGCAAGTTATCCCCAAAATATCCC
>JAOTOM010001231.1:0-62479 GCA_034440615.1 Ashinkailepas kermadecensis
GAAAGGTAGAAAAGGTGCTCCCTCTGGATGCATGAAACCTCTCCTCAAAAAAGCATTATTTGCAGGGCAAGAGGAAATGAAATCAAATACAGCACCTGAATACCACAGGGCGTCAAAAACACGTCATGAACAACATGTCAAACCAAAAGGGAACATGGCAAACACGTCAAACAACCATGACACACACATATCTAACATGACTGGAAAATGTAACTGAAAAATGCATTATTATCTTTCAGTTGTGGTCAAATACACATATGTTACACCCTCCTCCACACAACCACTCCATCAGTATACAGCTGGAACATGCATTACATTCGGTCGGTGCGGAAGAAACAATAGTGCTCTTGGCCAATGTCTTGCATTCGTCGAGTCTTTATAAGATGACCGCGAATTATAGTTTCAGTGCCTCACAGTCACGACAACAAAGTGTATGAAACATCCACACCACCTAAGCGAACTGCAAGAGAGGAATGCAAGTATGGAGCCAGCAGACCACCAGTCTAACCTAAAATGAAGCAACATGATTTAGCTGGTGAATTATCACGATACCAATACGTAACATTTTCATATAATGACGATATATTCTCAGTAAACACCCCACTCATGCAAAGCATGAGTGGGGTATTTACTATGCTATTTATATTTTCAATTACTTATGCATAATACATCTTGTGATATCAACATGTGTGATACTGACCTCAAAAAACATGTGAAAGAACTTCCACACTGTGCATGTTGCAGAACC
The DNA here is from genome assembly GCA_034440615.1 of Ashinkailepas kermadecensis. NCBI lineage: Eukaryota > Metazoa > Arthropoda > Thecostraca > Neolepadidae > Ashinkailepas > Ashinkailepas kermadecensis. The sequence continues at coordinate 749 of JAOTOM010001231.1, forward strand.
GAACAAGCAGCCCACTGTCTGTAGCTCAGACGTTGATGCCAAAACCCAGAGTGCAATGGCCACACGCTTCTTGAGACAGCTGGCAGGAGCACTGTTGTTGTCATGTGGTGCCATGTCTGGTGCCACCAGTCCCACCACATACTCGAAGGTCTCCGGGACATCTGTGTTGTGAGTGAATAATTAAATTATTTATAAATAAATATATATATATATATATGCAGATATATAAAAATATATATCTATATATACATATATATATATATATATATATATATATATATATATATATATATATATATATATATATATATATATATATATATATATATATATATATATATATATCTATATATATATATATATATATGTATATATATATATATATATATATATATATATATATATATATATATATATATATATATATATATATATATATATAAATGTATATATTTATTTATAAATACATACATACCTACATACATATATAGGTTTTTTTTTCTTAAAAGGTATTTTTTTCTTCTTTCATAATTTCTTTAAAATTATGTTAGGTTAGGTTAGGTTAGGTTAGATTTTCCTATTTAATTATTAATTATCATACTATTTGTTGGAAATCGTGAGGCCAAGACGAGCAGAAGCCGACTCCTGTCAATATCACTTTGGAGTCTGTTTAACAGTGCGAAAATGGGTCTATATCAGAACCTCTAATACTCGAAACCGATAATGCTTCAGAACCTGTAATACTCAAAACCTATAATGCTTCAGAGCCTCTAAATTGTCGTCTTTGGGGGAATTTTCAATACCTATAATACTCAAAACCTATAATGGTTCAAACCATATAATGCTTGGAACGTATAGTTGTTCAGTATATCTAATATCCAAATGCTATAATGCTTCAAAGCCTCTAATACTACGTCCTGGGATGCTTCAAAACATATAATGCTCAAAACCTATAATGCTTCAAAACCTATAATGCTCAATTCCTATAATGCTTCGTTTCAACTAATATTGAGAAAGTATAACTCTCGAAGCAATTAATGCTTCAAAACCACTAATGCTCAAAGCATATAATACACAGAATCTATAATGCTCAGAGCCTATAATGCTCAAAACCTATAATATCAGCTGACGACTGCATGCCATAATCGACCGTACGGTTCACTCCACGTCTCCACCGTAGTCTACCAATGGGAGACACCGTGCGAAAGCTTCCAGGTGCATCCGCTAGAGCGGCGACACATGGGGGGGGGGACCAGGGTTGCCCCCCCCCTTAGGCCGTTTTTATCTTTTGGCCCGAAAAAAGGGGAAATTTAAGTGGATGCCCCCGAAATTAAATTACTCGTCGGTGATTTCTAAGCGGGACCACTGTTTTAACAAGTAGTTATTTTTGTGTATAGGCAGACCACACCAGGGGCGGATCCAGTTTTATAGGGGCGGGGCCGGTTTCCCCCCCCTTTTCCGCGGCCGGCTGGAGGGGGAAAGATCGCACGCCCGTGGTGCTCCCTTGCATGGAATAGGTATGCCTACGCAGAACACCACTAAATGGGGGCGCCCCCCCAAATTTCTTCTTGGAGGAAAAAAAAAAAACACCCCCCCCCCCCCCCCCCCAAGCGCCCCCCTCATGATATTGTAGCTACTTTTTTTTTTTTTGTTGCTTTCTCTTTTTGTTCTTTAAATTGAAGGGCAGAGCTGAAAAAAAACGTCGGCACTGTCTCCCACCAAACTCCCAAGGCACGATTTTGTCTCCATAAAAAAGCCGCATTTTGTCATGCACGCCGCATTTTGTCATGCACGCCGGATGGGCCCACGCAAAGGTGGGAATGTACTATTCCGAGCTCTTCAAACTCGCTACATACAGATTGCGATGTCACTGTTGTTCTGAATATGATACCTATAACTAAGCAAACGTTTCAGCAAAGCAGTCTCAATACACAGTTGTTGGCAATCTCTTTATGTTTGAAGTGGATCCATAGTGAAAACTGCATATAACAGCACATCAAGCAGGACTACGAAATGCCACTAACTTGGCAGTACTTCGTACGAACTGCTACGAATCACCAACCAGTGAGCCAGGAATAAAATAACTACCTACCAGCATACGCTAACAATAAAGCCGGGTTCAGTACGGATCGCCCATCCCACACAAGCCACAGTACACTGGTGGGGGTAGCGAACCAATGGAGCATTACTAAAATATCTATAAACATGCCTCAACAACAGTCAGGTGCAGTACAACTCGGCACACACCACACAAGTCGCAGCACGCTAGCAGGGGCTTCAGGCCAGTGAGCTACGTCATACAATATCTAGCATTCTCCAACACCACGGTCGGCTCCAGTATAGCTCGTCAGTCTACAACCTGATTGAGGCTACGGAACAATGAGACGGGAGTGAATACCTACAAACACGCACCGACATACCTGGATCACACGCAATCACTGGAACACTGAATCACACGCGACATAAACTAGTGGGCTTGCTGCGCATACCAGCGAGCTGATCTGATGAATGATCCTGACATTTCCTTGACATTTCCTCTTCCATTGTTCACTACTTAAACAGACAGGAGCGGTATGATTTGGAGGCTCTGTGCCGGGCGATCACTGTTCCCGTGAGCATGTGCTTCACGTTCTCGGACCGCCTGATGAAATCAAACTGGTTACGGCTTTGAACTGCTTTGATCAGATGCTCGGCGCCGTCAAGATCAGGGCCATTCCACCGAATCATTAACCTCCATTGCAGCATTTTCGTGCTTGAGCTGGCGATGCATCGAGAACACCTCCTTGAGGACACTGCCCATGGATTCCACAACACTTTCGGCAGGCGTGAGCAGCCACAGGCGGATGACTAGATTGACGAATGGCTCGACCCCCGGACCACGTTTTCACAGTACTTTCAGGAGAGCTTGGTTTGAGTCTGTACGCTCCTCGACACGCAGGGTGGAGACCACCTCCCGGACGCTCCTGCTCGGCACCGCAGCCGATGGCGGGATTAACTTGCTCGACACCAGCTGCACGATGGCTTCGGAGACTGAGCTCACCTGGGCGTCGAGTGATGTATGTGGGGCCTGAAGACCTGTCAGGTCACCAATCCTTCGCAGATGTGTCATGTTGTCCAGGATGGTCTTGTTCGCCGCGCCCTTTCTTCCGCCACTGGCGTCAGCTCCCTGTCTCCTGGCCTTCAGGTTGCGGACCAGGGCGGTGCAAAACGCCACGATGTGCCTGATCTGTGGATTATGATAATTATAGGGCCGAAGATAATCGAATGTTGAATAAACAGAAGTCTGAATTTCATTAGTCAAATGATTATGCTATGCTTCGAGTGAACATAATGGTTGATTAATTTATTATTGGAGTCTTACAGCATGTCGATAGCCAAGGTTATTTTGTATCATAAGAAGGATAATGTTAAATACTACTGAATGTTAGCTTAGCACCAGTAGCTTAGTATTCCAGGAAAAGCAAGAAGATGGGAGGGACAGAGATATTACAAGCAAGTTACTAGCAACTGTAATGTGAAAGAAGACATTAAGCTTCCAGACGAAAAAACGTGAGCATTTAGGCAGTAGAATAAATAGCTGTTAAGTTAATTAGGTGTTCACCTGAGTGTGCAAGCCATTCTTGTGCTGCATCAGATTTGGCCAGAGTTCCTCGAAGTCCACCACTCCGAGGGCATGTGCTGCAGGGTTCACTCCTTTCTGGCTCAGAGCAGCCACAGCTGCCGCCATGCCCTGGAGGCTGCTGATCGTGGTGCCATACTCAGTGCGACACTCCCAGGGTAGCAGCTGAGTGTTCTGCTGTGCCTGGCTTCCCCGCCCAAGGATGTCGTAGACGTCGTGCAGAGCAGCAACGCGCGTCATGAAAGTCTCATCTGAAAATAAGCACATAAAAATGTTCAAGCAATTCACCATGAAGCAAAATGAACGAAAGCATATGGGGGAACAGTAGCGTGTGGGCGCGTTAAATGCTAAACTGAGCAGCAGTACCTGCATGCTTACACATGTATGAACGAAATTAAAATATGCCACGACAATACCATGTCAGTGTAGTCAATGAGCATCACAGATATTCAAATATGCATACATCCACGAAATATATTAAATCCATGGATAATTTAGAAGTTAGATAGCGAACAGAACACACTCTTATTTATGCACATGCACGATGATCAACAATCCAACCAGATTCAATAGGTATATGTTAATGAACATTTATTATTTTAAGAAACATTGAAAACAAATTATCATAGTAGCACAGTAGCAGGGACCGAGGCATGGGTGTTCCGTATGCTTGGGCTATCATTGCGTCTGCTTCAATTTTGGTACAAATAAGGATAGTTTGCTAGCCCACTCACCTTCTAGACAAGAGATGTCTTCCCACTGCTCTTGGGCGACAGCCGTCCGTTTTTCTTTCTTCAGGCGATCACGCAGGACCTCGCACATGGTTTGTGCATTTGCTCTAAATGCCTTGAAGGTGTTGGCGGCGTGCGCAGCGAACCTGGTGTTGGACCACAATTTCGGTGTCACAGTTGTGGCATCAACCGCTGTCGTGTCTAGAAGTTCTTGAAGGGCGTGGAGGAAGGGCATGGGCTGGCCTGGCGGAAATTCCGATCCGAGACCGAAGTTGTATGCGAAGACTCCAATTCCGCGAGCAGCATTTCCATTGGGCTCCTGGGCACAGATGTCGCAGTGCAGGATGTTACTCTCGGGCGACGCTACCAGATGCTGCCCAGAAGCAGCTTGAAGACAGGAGATGCCTCTCCCGGAGCGGAACAGCACCTCTGCTTCCAGGTCAGGGGATAATTCGTTACCGGCCGGGGTCGGTTTCTTGAGCAGGTGGATGATCTGGTCGGTTTTCTGTTCAAGTACAGAAATCCTAGCAGACATGTGATTTAACTAACTGGGATACGGAACCCTCTTGTGTGGTGGTTCTGAAAAGAAGCATAGATGGGTGTCAGCACAGCAGGCATCTACTCACAGCACCCACACCAATACAAACGGTATTACAAACTCCACTATTGCACCCCACTAACACACATAATTTGACCATAAAATGCCAATATTGCTGCAAGGTTGTTTTCATCATGTGTGCAGTTTCAGAAAAACATAACAGGATACCATCACATGGCGGAGCTGAGTATTATTAGTAGGTTGCGTGTTATTACAAAAACGTTGGCAAACACAGCCCATAAAACAGCATAGTATGGCTTACCAGTACAGTTATAATACATTTCACTCACCATTTAATACCATTAAAACCATTTAACAAATCAAGGCTCATCAATGGCTCATGTCAGTACATATTTAATTGAATCTAAGTAGATATCCAAGGCAGAATGATCTCAGGCTAGTGAGATTGTTCAGTCAGTTGGTTGGCTGTGTTCCCTTCAGCAGGTTGTCAAGCTTTATTTAATTGGTAAAAGTATGAGTGGAACATTGAGTCCTAGGTTGAGTCTGGATTCTATTCAGAGTCCGAAGTTTGCAGAATTGCTGAATCTGAGCCAGATGCTCATTTATTAGGATTGGGTCTGGCCTCAAGCTCACTGGCAAAACGGTTAGTCTGATTCTGATTTACTAGTGTAATGAACTGCATCGCTTGATCTCGGCCTCAAAAAGTCGTGACTCCAGACCAGATTCCACGTCCAGCTGGACTCGCACCCATGTCTACACAGTAGTAACATTAAGTACCAAATGTGTTGGAGGGGACATATCCCCATACTTCCTGTGACAAATCCAGCCCATGCAGCCAATCAAAATACCTGAAGTTTGTTGAACAGAGTTTGATGGCCCCTTAGGACAGACGTTCTGAGAGGCAGACTCAGAAGGGGCATAGTCTTGTTCTCCACTCTCTGAGAAGTCTGTGATTCCTGAGAAACCACATGATTTACTTAGCATGAAACCATTATCAACAACACACAGCTTAGAAACAAACAACAAATTTAGTTTGGAAACATGGGTGTGAAACAAAAAAATCAACAAACACCAAGATTACTTTCAGGATAGCATTGCTTATTAACATGAAATCAGGCCAATTATTGGTGGGTACTGTTAGACTCTTACTTTGCATGAAGGTACTAATTGAGGGAAAAAATGGACAAGCAATTGCACACAATCCAGTCGAAACGTCTGGCAAAGGTCGACCCATGATGGACAAGATTTTTCCAACAGTGTCATAGTATTGCTGAAATACTTCAACTGAGTTGACTGTGACAGTAAGCTAATGCAATGCTTAAATAATGCATGTCTCAAATCATTGCACTTAAGATCTGACATCTCCATGCACTGCCTAACACCAATCCAAGCATTTTTAATCATTTTATATCTCAATTATCTTGAAAGGTGCCACTGAAAACTCAAGGATTTGTTAACATCAATGCTCAGCCACACACAAAGCAGGCATTGAACAAAAACAATCTCAACTGCAGTCTGATTAGCAGACACTGATGGTCCTTCAGGACTGGATGACTGAAATGGCAGCTCTGTAGTGTCTTGACCTTGTTCTCCACTGCCTGTGCCCTCGGTCATTCCTGTGAAAAATGATAATTTAACTAAGTATTGAGGACAACCTTAGAAAGAAAAAGCAACATGTTCTTATTTGGAAAAAAAACTGATGGAAGCCAGACATCAATTAAAACCAAGATCAGCCAGAAAAAACATTGTTGATTGTTAATGTATTAAAATATTAACCCAAGTGAAAGAAACATAACTTTTCACACAAAAAAACAACCTTTCAGCTCACTTTGGGGAAACCTCAAATCACTTTCAGGCTTGTGCCCATCTTTTCCTGTTTGTGATCCAGTTCCCATCTGCAAACCATGTCAACACCCTTGAAGGATTATAACTCAGCCTGGCATAATCTATGCATGTTTGCTGCGTGTCTGTGACACAGCCTTTGGTAGATATCAGGCATGACTGCTTCACAATTTTCAATTTCAGAAGATACGTAGGCAACTTCATGCCATGCAACATCCAAATTTTAAGTAATGAATTCAGAAAGAAATATAGCAATGTCATTCATTTCATATTTATAGGCATCACATGCAATGCAACCACAGAAATCTACAGGGAGACAGTGTAGAGTATGCATGGCTTTCTACACCTATAATTATTTGTGCACTCAAGTGTACATTATTTACTCAACATCTGGTTTTTTTCTTCAACAACATTTCAGGCTAGGTTGGGTTAGGTTAGGATATTTAATTTTAAAATGATTCCCAAAACAATAATTGTCTTGCAATTTTTTAATTCTTAAATAAGAATTTGTTTTCTTACATGGAAGGTTAGACTAGGTTAGTCCATGCCATGTCATTTCTTTCATAATTTCAAATCAAATATTACTTTTTATGCTATATTACCCAACTTCAAGCATGTTTTGGACATTTTGCTTCCAAGCTGAAAAGTATGCATCTACAGAGGAAATGAGTGGTCACATCATATCAAGCACATTCATAAACACTGCACTGAAAAAAAGAAATTACAAGAAATCAAAAATACCTTAAACCACAAATTTATCTATATTCATTTTGACAACATTTTTTGCAAAAAAAGTGTTGATTTTATTATTTGAAATTGTGCTTCTTCAAAAACAGCTTGGGCTAGATTAGCTTTCCAACTTTTCAAATTCAGATAACATTTCCTTAAAACTGGATGTCTCAACTGCATCTCTCATCTGACTTCTACTGATTTACATGTTAATCCTGCTGCCATATAAACCACCATAGAATAAAGTTCATGCATACCCTCACCTCGAAGCCTGATTATCAAGTTTCAAGATGAGGCCCATATAATTTTGAAATTCAATTTCTTTTACATAGGAAAGGCAAGTTTTTGAGACTGACTGTAGAACTGTTTGCAGACATAGCTCCTTCGCCTCCTTGGCTCATCAAGAACTACCCAGGTAGGTACCTACTTTCAGAATAGGTTCTGTTCAAGTTCTTACCTTGGAGCCAAGACTGCCATTTGCCGCCAGCACCAAAACTTGGCTTCTTTAGAATAGTGAGCAATTCAACGTGCAGTTCAAATGTCCAAAACGAACATTAATACGTGACGGAGGTCGACCCATGCCTGCCATCCGATAATACAGGCACAGAGCAGAAGGCAAAATAACAAGGTTCGATGAGAAATATTCTGTAACGAGTACCAATGCTTCAAACTACCAAACGTGCGACGACAACCCAAGCCGATCTACAACCGGTACTTTTCGTCGCAAGCGCGTCACCCGTTGTAACACGTTCTATGAAGCTGAAAAAAAAAAATTCAGGAGACAGGCAGTAAGAGCTAAACTCCCATCCAAATCAAAGGAAGCTAGGCCGTACTGGGATTTCGTTTTTCTCCCGGGTGGCAACTCTTGCCAACTGGAGGCTGTCTCCCCACAGCCAAGGAGTCAGGCAATAAGAGCTGAAATCCCATCCAAATAAAGGCAATCTAGTCCGTACAGCGATTTCGTTTTCTCGCCAGGTAACAACTCTTACGAATTGGAGACTGTCTCCCCACAGCCAAGGACACGAGTATTAAATTAAACATACTGTTGTATTATGTTAATCAATGCATCAATTATTCCATAGAAGCATGAATATATCGTTCTGGAATGGAAATGTAGGTTGAGTGGTGACTACGCCGTCGCGTAGTACTGTCTCCTGAGTACTTTGTTAAGCAAATGTTCTGTCTCCTACTCGGGTAGTCGAGTAAGCAGTTTTTTTCACCTCTGTTGAAGGGTTGGCATAAATGAGTACTTAACCTACATACCAAGAATCGCACAAACCATTTGTCGAACATTTGTCTCCAATCAGGTTCGATTTATTCATCTCCACTTTTGCATTCTTGTACATGATGCACATGGCACAGGTGATATATGGATGCTCACGAGACCGTTTGGCAACGCACCGAAAGGACGGCTACCGTGACGATGTGCCTTGGGTGGGTATTGGGGAAGTCGAGGAATGTTGAACCTATTATCACTTAGGAGGACCTGGAGCGCATGGGGTGAGACAGACTGATTATTTGTTCACATATTCCGAATTGGTGATCTTTTGGGAATTTAAGTCGCATCAGAATTGTTCTCAAGCAAATTTAAATTATTGATATTTTGAGTTGTTCTGACGTATCGCCCCTGTCTCAACGTACCCCAGGCGTGGGGTAAGTTGATCCTATTGGTGGGAATTGTTGATCAGAAGTCTTATTTATGGAAATAAATGTTGTGACGACTACTTGTGAGTGTTACTTTTAGTGCTGCAGACTTTTATAGGGTAGTTTTTTCCCTGGCCGTGGGAAATCTAGGGATAGACCAATCGCTTCCGCTTTGTATACCCCAGAACAGTAGGTGGACAGCTCACTCGTTAAAACTCCGTGATGAGTGACTTCCCGGGCTGGATGCTTCCTCGGCCCGCCAACTACGTTGAGTCGCGACAGGCGAACGCCAGTCCGCTCCGAAATCGCAAAGACGTGATGGTTCTACCTCGTAGTCCGAGTCTAGGTCGAGTCTCCAGTCGAGTCTCGAGCCCCCGTCTCGAGCTCCCGGTTTATTTTCATTTGCACTCATATATATACACACGAGTCCGCCCACGTAAATACATTGACGGCGTACAACCCGCACTGCTATTGGCCGGTTCTACATAACACGCCAACCCGCAAGTGAACCGGGCCGTGATTGGCCCGACACGCCAGCGGCCATTGCCCTCGCTGGATGTTGCTGACTGTTGATTCGCCGCTGGTCATGGGTTCAGTTCTAATGCACTTCTCGCACGCTGAGATTGCAGTTTTGCACGGCAGCCTGGCTGCTCGGTCGCGTGGCAACCAGCGATGACTCGTGGACGTACCCAACTGGTGGCGCCAGTAGCCTTGTGGTATGCGAACTCTCCGACACGAGCTCCGGTTCTTATCAGTTATAACCTCGTAAGGTGATCTCATCGCGGTGGCTAATAATCGAACAATGCGGGCGGCACTTGGCCTTATCTGTGATAGATCGGGTGGGCCGCATGCCTGACGCTCTTGTTGTAACAGGTGTGTGGGTGCTTCATGCGGCCCCATCGCGGTGACGCATACAGTACATTCCAGAGGCTGGCTCGTTCGTATTAACTTTAACTTCGTTACACTTTTTATGATCATTTTTTGGCACCTGACGTGTTCTGGTGGCAAAGGAAACATGCGAGAAGAAAAACAACATTTATCCGCAAGTGCCGAGCAAAGATCGATAGAAATGTGAAATACATGCATGTAGGCCATTTATCACCGTTTATCAAAAATCACCGTCCGACTGGTTTCGTCTGTCAAAGAGGGGAGAAAAGGCAAGCGCTGGAGCGCCTCCGGAATGTCGCGGTCGCCACCCCTCCCAAATCCCCTCCCTGGGCAGCAGAGTAAACAGGGGAACACAACAGTGCGGCGGCACGGTGCTATGTGTGCGCAGCTTCGGCTAGACCGCAGGTCTCCGCCCGTCCCATGTGCCCTATCAGCCGAATTTACAGCACAGTGCCCGAAGATGTTTCGGATGATCTGTTGTTGATAGTGTAGAGGTGGCATGTCACTGGACATGAAAGACTGATTTAGGTGGTTGTTTCGAATCATACTATCCGCATGTTATTTTCTGAAAAATGTACTGTGAAAACACTACTGTGAGCACCGATCAAGTACCGCCTCATGCTCGTTGCACAGGGGTGAAGTTGTGTATACTGGGTGTCCCCGGATCCCCGAAGGCGTCCTTCCCCCATCAAGTATTTTAGCCTTTAACATGGAACTGTATGGGACGGGACCCCTGAAACCGACACGGATCCCCAAATACTACTATGCATCCCAATACACCACAAATCGTGCTGTGAAGTTACACCCTTTGCGTGCGATAGCATTGAAATGTATTTACATTCTAAGGGCGGATCCAGGAATTGTGGGCAGCCGTCATGGCCTGGTGGGCCGCCACTTACTTTCTGTAAGGGGCGCCTCTGGCTGAAAAATTCGAGTGGGTGCAGTGCACTCGAGCCTACTCAGAGGGGCGCCTATTTCCGGCCGGAGGGAGCCACCTTCCCATGGGGGGGGGGGGGAGGCGCATGCCCCCAGTGCCCCACGATCCCCCTGTTACATTGAACGTATATTTAATTGCACACATTTACCTTCAATTTCATACCGCAACGCTGTAATAACATTGCAAAACTTGCTCGGAAGCAGACTCATTTGACTAGATAGCAACACGTGATCCGTGCCTGGACCTGGAGTTCCGCCACTTTTGTTCGTGCTGTTCGTGCTGTGCCACCAGTTCTGCTATGAGAAACGAAATGGGAGTCTGTTGATCAGTCACGGCCTGAACTTCCGTTTGTCAGGCTTGTTCGTTTTCATGGAGCTCCGTTGGTCAGGTGAGACATGGATTTCCGTTATTGAGGTACGATGTGAGCCTTCCTTGATCTGGTACACAGGCCGTATGGTGTAGGCACGACATTGGCTTCACCTCCACCAGTCTAATATCGTTATCTGCTGAATCAGCATGACAGTCCACATTAAATTCCTCGACCATGGGAACGTGCCAAGTTTCGTGGACAATTGGACACCAACATTTCTTATGCGCATCCTACCAGGGCCTCCTCTAACATGTTAAGTAGGTGGGATTCGTCCCACCTAGTGCCGTGAAATCCCACCTAGTGGAGCGAAAAGTCCCACCTAGTCAAATGAAGTTTCAATGGAGAAAACGACCAAACAGAACTGTATTATAGTTATGTTAGCGGAAATGATTCTTCCTTGGAACGATGCATTGTTTTCAAGAACAAAACATGCACTTTTTGTTGCTTGCATTTTTGCAATTTGCTACCATGGTAGCAAGTTGGCAGCACTTATACTGAGGTCAAAGCGACGAGGATGGTTCAAAGTAGCATGTTTCTGTTAAAAACTCATGCTATAAAGCCACCAATTGGGTCCATTACAGTAACGTGCATATTTTCCCTAGGTGGGGAGGGGGTGGGGCGAACGGATTTGGAGGGGGCCCACCGACCCCCATAAAAAAATCCCATTTTAACCACTACTTTATAAAAAGGACTGATTTTAATTTTTTTAATAAAATAATTATTGGCCAACTTAGCTATCCTGTGGAGGAGGATCAAATCTACCACCATCGTTTCTGAATCACCGGATTTCAACCCTCAATCCCCTCGCCCGGTTCGAAGGTTTTTCTTTTAGTAACCCTTGATAAGTCACCTCAAACTGCTGAAATTAAATGTCTACAAATCATTTTAAAACTTAAAAATTCTAATTTCAGGCATTCTAGTTCATAACGCCCGGTCGTCACCACGCCAATGTTCGTGCTTGTGTACACCCGCCTTGCGTATTCGGTGCATTCGCCACACTTCGTGCGATTCTACGGTTTTGCTGGGCCTCCTATATACGTTTAATTAATTGCTCCGGCATCATAGACTTCCGCCATATTTGACGTTATGGAATGCTTCGTATGGTTGTGCGCTGGGAAAATTCGATTAATGCAATTCGATTATTAGTTCTCCTTCCCACATTTTCTGGTTGTTAAGAAGTCCGGATACCCGCTGAGCTTTGACGCACCTGTTGGCTAAATATGTTCCCAGATTGACTACGGAACTGAGGCCCTGACTACGTGTTCCCCTTTTGGACACGTTGCGTTTTATTCGCACATGGATGCTTTAGGGTTCCAGCCCATTCTTGTTATGGGCCCGGTACATTTCCGAGAACCCAGCTCTTGTTCAGGTTTATTGATTTTTGTGCACCAATTTTTTTAAAGGCGCGTTTTCGAAGTTCCCGATTTGTATACTTAGTGCCCGTTCTTTTTGTTCCTGTTCAGGATCACTGCTTTTTGCGGGCCCCAGCCTGTTTTTAAGGCCCTCATACGGTCTCATGGCACCGGTTTGCTGTCAGGGCCTCGGGTGTTTTTTTTAGAGCTCTCTGTGTTTATTTAGGGCTTCAACGCATGCTTTAAGGCCCTGTCGCTTATTGCCAGACTCGGTGCTCCTTGGAGGTCCCGGTGCATTTTCGACCTCCCCTTGTGCTCTCAGGGTCCCACTGTGTTTATTTGTGACTCTTGGCGTACATTTGTTTGAACCCAGCACCATTTTGATGTTTCCGGTGCGATTTCTCGGGGTCCTTGCGCGACTTTTCGGGCTTAGGTGCGTGATTCTGGTGACCTACGCCAGTTTTCTGGACTCGATTTTTGGACTGGACTGGACTGGACTGGACTCGAATTTTGGGGACCATGTCTGTATGTTTTTGAAGTCTGAATCCCGGCCTGATTTTTCCGCCCCCCCCCGCCGGGTGCATGCTATTGTGTCCCGCGGCGATGTTTCGAGCTCCGGTGCATCTTTTTCGAGGTCATCGCGATTTTTTAAAGGCATCTGGTGCTATGTTTGGGGCTCCAGAGCGTTTGTCCTGGCTCGGACATTTATTTTGTGGAATCCCTCCTTACTAAAAATTGTATCGAGACCCTGTGGGGTCCCGATGCATTTTTGGGCCATTCTGTGCATATGTGAGACACTCGACGCCAATTTTTTCGGAGCTCTGTAGGGATTTTTTTTTTAAAGTCCCGACTCAAATTTGTGGGACCGGGATTTTGGTCCCGAGCGCGATATTTGGGGGGCCCAGTGCGAGTTCGCGGGGCGCGTTGTACTTAGCTGAGGCCCCAGCGCGATTTTCAAGAACCCCGGTGAAAAATGTCTGGCCCCGGCGCGACTTTTCTGGGGCCTGCTGTATTAATTTGGAGCCCTCAACGCGAATTCTGGGGTTCCCGACGCGATTTGTTGGAGACTCAGCGCTATTTTTGGGGGGCACTGCCGCGAGTCTTGAGAGCCCACACATCTCAGGAGGGAGGGGCACTTGCCCTTTAGTACGCCACTGCGGCTACTCAACGATATTTTTTTACCGATGGCATCCTTCAGAGTTGAAAGCCTCTTCGTTTTGACATCATTGTTCAAGATATATCGATATATGCATAGGGGAAGGCAACCCAAGGCGTATAAGGCCTTGCGATAATGCAAATTTTGTGTTTCGCAAAATACAACTGTCCACCCCAGCGAAAACGCAAGATGGTCAAGGATCATGTTATTCAAGAATGTTTTGGAAGCAGACATTCCTAACGCTTGCTGATTTACTACTCGGAGAATTTGTGATGACACATAGCCTGTGAAGCCCGTTTATTGGGTAGATTCTAGTATTTTTGGTGATTCTATTGTATGGATATTTTGAATATATAAAAGATTAAGTATAATTTTGCTGCGACCATACACAGGCATTTTAATTTCCGAGTCTTCGGGGACACGAAAGAAATTGAAGGGGACAAATCGTCACTTTTCACAAACTGGTGGAACATGTCCCCCAGCCCCCGGAGATTGCACCCATGATGACAAGTAATGCCTGATCAATATGGGGTTTGATATTTCTGTGCGATAAACATGAGCGCTTGATCCAAAATCAGCACACACAAGTGCTCTAGGACCAGCCTTGACCCACATTGACCCCATGTGTCTGTGTTGATCTCTGGTCAGTAAAAGTCAATGGTCAGCTGTTCAAAAGTGGACCAAACCATTAATTCATAGGGTAACTTTGGGTGCAGGATTCTAATTCAGTTTTCATCGTTACGCACTAAGGCTCAACATGTGTTTAGAACCCACAAACCAAAATAACATATTCACCCTCCGTGACTTCATCTGATTTGCACAGGAGCACGCTAACGCTATTGGATCATACCACCCCTCAATGGACTTCAAATTGAACGAAGAACATGGTGATATTTATTTCACAGGGGAATCATGCATAGTTTGCATCCAAACCTGACAAGTGCGAAATCTGCCAAACTAGTTACCGAAGAATTGTCACAGGTGAGCAACGTGATATTACATGACGCATTTTACACCAAACGTTCCGCAATTAATACCTGCAGGTACGCACATAAGTTGGACCCGCTGGCCCAGCATGGCAAAAATAATCATTGGTGCAGATGAATAACGCAAAAAGGGCATCACGTCTCTCATACTCGACTCACCTTTGTCAGATCATGGCGTCCAGGCAATTATCTGGCTCAGATTGAGAAGACGCCTGTCGAAGTTATCATTCACGAGGAAGGGAATTATTTTCAAATTATTACTCCAAGGATCAAGGCTTTGCGACCCTAAAGCACGTTCGCAGAAAACGTATGATGAAATGCTTGGCAGAAGCAAGGACATGCCAAGGAAATTAAGTAACAAGCATTCGTCTGGTAGACCAGGCGCCATCTCCTTGGGGTAGCATCACCAATTGCGAAAAATAAATCGCGTGAGCTCAAACCTTACAAAGGGCTAAGATTTGCCAGCGAGGTCACTTTGGCTGAAAAGGAAGGGAGAGAAGAGGCTACAAGAGACCGTTCCTGTGGGAACGCCATTCTGGGGGACGCAGAGGCACAGCCAAGGTGGTAGCTCCCTCCCCCTTAGCAAACAAAAATACACTAGAGCAAGCAATAAATTGTGAGATTTTTAAAACTTAAAACCCTAAATTTTCGTTTCACCGAACGCTTTCCCTTTTTCGAAACATCTTTATTTAGTCGAGCCTCCCATAGGAAATTCCTGGCTGCACCCCCGGAAGGACGTACCCTTAGTGTAAGCAACCTCAAGATCCCAGGGTATGCTTTAAGACATTTTCACCGAGGAAACGATGATGACAATATATTCCGAAAACGAGGAATTTGGTCTGGAAGTGTGAATTTAACCCTAAATTATTAGCTTCTCAGATGGTTAGCACAATTTTCGTCTCCAGCTAGCATATCGACAAAGCCATCCGCCAATGGGCAAAGTTATCCGAGTGAAGTCATCTTAGCTTTAGCTTCCGATTCCGCAAGAAAGATCACTTTAAATTAATTTTAGCAGTGATGCCGAGTAAAGCATGCTGTGTACCCCAACAATAATTACATTTGAAGTATTAGTAGTTCGGGAGGAATGACCAGAAAAATTACGAACATGTGCTCTAGCCATACCTACATCAGTGAAGTGTCACGATGCCGCGCTTAGACTTGACGATTTGCTTTATTTTAAGAAGCCTGGTATTTAGTGAGAGTAAGCAGTTTTAGTAAGATCGTCAAGGGGGTGCGACGCCCCTTTGCTCGCGCAAAGGGAGGGCGCAGCACCCCAGCGCCACACTGAAAACATTTTTATCCGAGGACAGGGAATTTACCCGACCAGTGCGAATACGATGCGCATGGTTATGCGTTATGAGCGTATTCATGATCCCGGGCAAAATAATCACTCGCAGTCTTACTCGCCGTTCTCCAAATAATCCGCATTTCATTACAATATACTATTGTCACACGAGATCACCGCCCGCCCCATTCGAGTAAAGCATTCACCCGGCATGAACGTTCCAAAATATCCGTTGTCAACGATATCGTGTACTCGCCAGCGCAAATATTTATCCGCGTACTACTCGCTGGTATTGGGCATTCGAACAGCGCGGGTAGAAACCGATGATGCGAGATTGTTGAAGCAGCTGCAGAAAGGTTTTCCTTCATCGGGTTAAAACTTGCGATGCGCCCGCCATATTTAATTTTCCCGCTCGACGGTCGGTTGGTAAAAGCGCAGTGTTGGGGGCAGGAGGTTTTCGTGCGTTGGTGTTTGAAGATGGCTGAGACCTGATCGTACCGGGTGAAGTGGTGTGAGCATGCGTTGTCCTTACTATTAAGGGAACTAGCAACATGAAGTCAATAATTTAGTGTTTGTTGCATTAACCCATATTGTAGGAGGGAAGAATGAAGTGCGTAGCAATGGTCTAATTCAATTCACTGCTCATGTTTTCGTGCCGAAACTGTACTGTCGGTAAGTGCAGGATATTTGTGCTCTAATCCACATAAGCGGATGTTTAGTAAGTTGCTTTCACTCATTACACATTTGAAAATACCAAATACCTACCTTATCATCAGTTTGTGCTATTTTTTTCAGTTGATTCCTTTTTTTAAATGTGAGAAATGCGCAATAGGTAGGTAGGAGAAGAGGGGGTTTCCGAACACTTAAGACATGCAACAAATAGCTCTACTGCTGATTCTGTATGGCTGAACCACCAATTGTACTGTGTTTTCTGAACACAAAAATGAACAAGCTATCCATATTGAATCAGTTCCTTTCAATGAAAATAATTTAACCATTTGCAAAGAGCAACTTTAAAACAGATAATTATTTCGTAGTGGTGTGCCATATTCCGAACATGAAAATGTGGTTGTGCAGGATTACTTGACTGTGGCTGTTGTGGTACTACAAGTTATTAGTAGCTGCTAAAAATACTGGTTGTAACTGAAGAAAAAAAATCCAAGGTCATTTCCTTTCCGTTTTCTTAAGCTGACTGCTCTCAGAAGCCAAAACTGACACCCATGGACTTTGCTAGCACTACAAATGAAGGTAAGTTTGTCTTTAAGGGTGTTTTTTTTAATAGATTTTTCTTTTGAATACCCTGTTTATGAAGGTGACGAAGATGATGGGACCACTTATTTTCTGTGCAAATGCTTACCTTTTCAGGTTGTGAGCAAAGTAATGTCAAAAGAACTTTGAGATAGATAACCTAGCATAAAAGAAAGGTGAAAAAGCAACATAACCTAACCTAACCTAGCCTAATTCTACCTTTGGAGAAAATAAAAATCAAAAAATATATTTAGAAAAATGTCAAGCAACTTCTTCTCTGAAAATTCTCAAAATTGAACAAGAAACCTAACCCAGCCTAACCTAACAGCATTAAAATATTGGGTTTTCGTTGGGTGTGAGATGTCGAAACGAGTCCACTAAGATGTCGAAATTCCCCATGGAAATGATGTCCTTTATAACATCGTTGAAGTCTTTCAAACCCCAATTTTGAGCCCATAGCCTGCTTATATGTGCATCTTTTTCATTTATTTTAGGAGACACCTAATATATGGATACTTATGTTTGTCTAGGGATGCTTATGTTAATGAGCATGCTAAGAATGTCATACTATCAGCAAATTGTATTAAACAGTGGACCATATGGGTAATTTAATTACTTGAAATCACGTTACGCACAAGATGTTTATGTATCACAATATGTAATGAGCATACGCATGATACTTACACACAAACCACCATTAGAAGCAAGGCATGGGGTCTTCATAAACATACATCAAGAGGCATGATGCCATTACTTATTTGGGAAGGATGTCTCCTCATTGTTCAATAGGTGGTGTATTCCACTTTATTTTACAAATAATTTATCACTGTAACCTAACCTAACCTAAGCTGCTTTTGAAGAAGAAAAAAAATCAAATTAATAAACAAAAAAATCGTATTAAACTTTTTGCTATTATTGTGCTTTAAGGTGGTAATAAGGAAAGTGTTTGCATGCATTTGCCCACATAAAGGAAACAAATGGGTTAGGTTAGGTTAGTTACATTTTTTAAGCTGAAAAATTATAGAATTTTATTAATTAAGAAACAATAATTTGCACAGAACATAAGTGGTCCCATCATTTTAGTCACCTTCATAAACATGGTATTGTGAAGAAAAAAAAACACCTTTTAAGGCATATTTACCAAGAATAATTGGTAGAACTATGCGATCGGACCTTTGCATTTTGGTAGGGAAAGGTCCATCTTTTATGAATACTGCCATCTTTTTTTGTTATTTATGTGCTGAACATGCCAGGAGACTTCCAAAGGTAGGTGGTTTGGAAACAGAACATGTTTGGATACCCCTGCTTCTCCTACCTACCTACATGGAGGAAATGGATGAGCCCAAATAATGGATTTAGGGGAGCACACCCATAGGGTCCAATGTTGAAACATATAATGATTGGGAGGGCAAAGCAAACATTGATGGAGCAAATTATGGAATTGGCATATGAATTGCAAATTAGGAAATGAAGGGAGCTGAAGCAGCACCCTTCAAGATTGATCCTTGGTAATGCCCCTGGATTGGCTTTTCCACAACTGCCCCCCCCCTACTCCCAGAATGAAATTCATGTGTGTCCAGTTGAAGCACTAGCCCTGATGGAAAATTATTGATTGAGCCCCTGAAGTGGTATCTGAATCTCTATTTCTCGGAGAGAAAGCCCTGGTGGTGCCCATGAAATAGCACCTGCACACCCAAGTGCCATCTCAACCAACGCCCCTTGAAGGAATATGGCCAGTGAAGCCCTGAATTTATACCTCCACAGCTGCTCCCTAGACATAATTTATTGCTCACACCCCTGAATGGGCACAACAAAAACCCCTTCTAAATTTCCCTGGTTATGCCCCAGGGCTCATTTAGTGCACTCGACTGAATTTGTATCGGTATTTTTGAGTGATGTCACCAATAGCTGACTGGAAGTCAGCTCCCCAGTGACTTAAAATACCTTGTTGATATAAAGAAAGTGTGAGGGGCAATACTTGAATATTACGTAAAGGTGTACTCACACCACATTTGTATGATATCAGTTGGAGCACCTGGCTCAGCATGTCCGATAGTTCCTGGGCCGAAACAGGCTGTACCAGTGGCATGTTTAGAAATTGGCCAAGTGTCAGGGAGGCAAGGTCACAAAATTGGCCACGTTGCCAACATTTTCATTTTTTTGCTGTGAAATAAAGCAACACAGATTGTGATGTTAGTGAAATTGGCCACTTATTGTATTCTTTTTATAGGCTAACCCAAATGGGCACCTGTGGCTCTTACTAAGCAATAACACTTCGTGATTTGATGAATGTATTACTGGCTCAGTGAAGCCTGCAAGCTGTGGGAACAGGGTGTTGTTGATATTTTAACATTATTTTGCATTATGCATTACTCTACTTCACCCCCCCCTGTTGGTGATATTTTGCAACCCAAGGACAATTTCCAAACTTAAGGGGAACCAGCATATGGAGAATTGTTTTTCCATTTCAGTTCTTTTTTTGTGAGGGAGGATGGAGGAACGACCCACCTTAATTTATAGCATAATTATCATCAAAATGTCAGCAGCAGTTCATATTGTGTTTGCGTTTGAACGTCATTGTATGCCTATCGTATCGATTTTGCGGACGTCATTGTGAGTTTGGACGTCGTCACCTCGTACCAGTCACTGTAGGAATAATGAATCTGGACACTGCCAAACAGCATCACGCTGTCATTTGCGGCCTCACTGGTTCGATACAAAATAAGAAGTGATGAACAAACACGGTCAGTTTCTGTAATTATGGAGGATAGACAAGTGGCATGTTACCTTCATGCAATAGTTAGTGGACTCGCCAAACATTTTTGATGGCACTCATGTGATTAGTCGTTTTCAGTGAACTTATAAATTCCAATATCAGCTGTTCCAATCAGCTAGGCGCTGTTTTATTTCCGTATAGTATGAAGGGTATTTCATCTTACGACCGACCGACCGGGCTGACCGTGCTGACTTCACTGACTGGACCAGGGTTCGATAAAAATAGGCCGTTTCTGGATGTTTGGCATGCAGAACATTATCCTCTTCAAAAAAATATTCTCTATTTTTTCCAATTTTGAGGTTGAATGTTGTTTTACAATGAACTGCTCTGTGAGGTGTTGAATATGCACTGGAAAGTGTAAACTGAGATTCTGATGTCATAGGTTTGAAGAAAAAATATCTCCTTATTTGATTACCCAACAATTTTCCTCTCCATATCCAGGATTGCAAAGCACAAATCCAACCCTGGACCGAACTGACCGACCAACCGGGACTGACCAGGCTAACCAGACTAAATGGCTGACTGGACTACTGACCAAACTGATTGATGTACTGCTACTCTTCCTCACTTTGAGTAGTCCCGACCAAAAGCAAGCAAGGTACTTGGTTTAGGAACCGTCGGTGGCCACGATGACTGCTGAAACTCCATAGGCATCTATGGCACCCAAAAGCTTCCAGACATCAATTACAGCTTTCGCATTTTTCGCAGATGTGGGAGGAACTGGCCAGGGTGAAAGGGGACAACCGTGGAGGTGATGCATTTCGAAAGGGAGTGTCGCTCCCGTCTAGTAAACATACTAGAAAACGTACCAGGTACGATACCCACGCAATGTAATCTACTGATTCGCATGTCTTGAAATACTAGGTATTTCAAGAGATGCGACATTCGGTGCCTGTGCGCCTCTAAACACCTAAATCATGATCCGGACGCGTGCTAATGGCTTTTAATGTGATCCGTTTATGGTCCAGATCCGTGTCTAGCGACCATGTGATGCTTAGAGTTGCCTCGGGTAGAAATCGCACCTGAAGCTCTTTTCATAATTCCATGTTTCTCGTGTGAACATTCGAGCCGAGTGATTCGACTGGGCGAACAACCGCATGCGTATCGTATTCAAAGCATGTCGCAATAGTGCCTTGCTAACCTGTGCTTGGTTTGCTTTTACGTAAAGAGCGCGACGTGGAATAGCTTGTTGATGCATTTAGCATTGGCACTGATGAGCCTTTGGAAATTACACCCCCTGCTGGGACCGAAGGGTCATATTCACCTCCACTAACATGATCTAGGAGAATTAGCCAGGCGAGGTTTGGCGGGTAGATAGTCCCATGTATATCATACTTTTGACAAGTTTTGGATCACTTGGGTCCGATTCTCCAAAGTTCAGATCAAACGAGGTCAAAATGTCTAAAATCGAAATTTTGGGTCCATTTAGGTTACGTCATAGTTCCACAATTGACCTCGTTGACCTCGTAATTGACTCGCCATTCAATTATCAGTATACGGATGACGGAAAACCACGATATGCCACTTCATCCGGCGGATATTTCGAAGACATTGCGAGGGTCGGTCAGATTTCCCCAGTGTTCTGAAGCCGATTTAATTTTGTTGCCATATACAAAAATAATTTTGAAGAGATGTAGATGTTGTCATGAAAAATGACTACTTTGAAGGATAGGTAGGTACTTTATTTCGAGATTGCTCCCAAACCAACTGTTAGTGAATTCACTTCCATGGGTGCATTCTTCCTTACGAGTTTGGTGGGGACGGGGGGACAAAGTTGGCAACATATTTAATGGGATGGTGCAAATAATGTGCACTTTTAATCCACCCCACCCCCACCTCTCCCAATAAGAATTAAAAAATGTAAAGGAAAAACTACCTTTTGGAAATAGTGGAGAATATAAAGAGCATACATCCCCGAGAAAATACATCATTACTGCTCTTAAAATTATTTATTTAGCTCTATTTGTGTTTTAAAATGTTTTGTTCGGATTGGGTTGGGTTTCCAATGCGGTGAAAGGTAACGCCAGACTGGAACTGCCATAGACTTTAAGTCAGTATGTGGGGCAGCCTCAAGCCTTCCTCAACGGGCAGAAAGCTTCCCCAGTTGGACAAGCGTTTCGGATCTACTCCCTCCATAGGTACCCCACATGTTCTACATTTAATGTTATTTATGTTCCTAGGCTATAAATATAGTTTCGTAGTCCAGTAATATGATTAATTTTGTGGTCATTTTGTACTTCATTGTTCACGAAAGTACCCCAAGTTCTTTGAACGAGGTCTCCAAACCTGCCCTAAATTTCCCCGCAGGAGTTAAATCAATTATGACACAAGTGAGACAGAAGCGGCTGCATGAATATTTGATCGTCAATGCTGTGCAGTAGTTAGAGTACTGCACGTTGCAGCCTGCATATGTGTTGTAAGTTAAGAGGCGTAGACGTACATCGGTGTATTGTAACTGTTTTCCCGTATGTTACTGATGAAAGTAAAGCTCCAGAAGAGATGCAGCACAAAATTTTGTCAGGTGTCAATTTGCACCCAATTGGTGAATTTGACAATTACGGAATTGACCTACCCCTTATACCACTAGTGGGTGTGTTAAAGTGCTTATGTAATTGCGCGAGATGTTAGTAGGTGATCATTGTTTGTTGTCATACAGGACGCAGCGTAGAGGGGCTTGTTGGTGGTCTCAAAGAGCTCGAAGGAGTATTCGCCTCCAACGCTCAAGAAACATGCTCTCACCCGGTACTGCATGTGCGGGATGACAATCGCACAGAACTGTACGTGGAGGGCACCATGTGTATGTCCCTGTCATCCGACGAGGTGCAGCAGCTCATTTCGTGGGGTGTTGCCTTCACTGTGTTCGGCCAAAAACTCACACACACCGCCGTCAAAAACACGGCAACTCTACTGTGTGTTTACGTACTGGAGACGGATACTTGCAGCAAGCTGCCTAGAGAGCTGGCAGCTCAAGTGGGACGCCACTTCCCTGTGGTAACAGTCCCCAAGTAAATACAGACAACCTCGTCTGTGCTACCCAGCTCTTTCGTCAGAAGCATAGGTAACTCTCCCGACCCGTTTACTGTGCCAGTTGCAAGCCCAGAGTACATCAGTTGTTTATGTTGCATAGACCTCCAAGACCATAGAAAACAGGCTACCTTGTCGGGGGTAACCATTTCGTTCGTAGGTAGAAACATAACATGTAGAAACAGAAACCAGCTCGGTTGTTACACTACTGCCGTTGGCTGTGCACGTAGTTAGCAGAGTGCGGCGCATTTGTTTTGTGTGGCTCTTCGGTGACTGCCTTAATTGAACTAAGATCCACGGGATGCGAAAACGTCTGCTTCCTCCGAGCTCATAGCGAAATGTGTATGCATTTGTTTAAAATACATATGTTTAGATGTGTTCGCCTTTGTCTCGCAAAGTCCGGAAGTAAATACTTGACTCAAGTACTGCTCATGGTGAGAATGTTGGGGATAGATATTGCGATGCGTGACTCGGTATAATGTTGAGTGGCATGATTTCAGCGCCATAACGTCGCAAGGTGCACCCACAACCAAAAGGTGAAAGTAGCCGTCCTACAGGGCGTCAAAACGTATTACGGATGATCGCATCCAACGGATACAGGTTAACCTGCTGTCGGCGGATACAATTATCCGCTGAACGAGTTTTTTTGTGTAAGATTGCATGGTATCATCCCGCTGTTGCCTGGTTTACCCGCAACCAGCTGATGAAAGCTACTATTCGCATGCGCAATGTCGAAGCATGAGTCAAAAGGTGTTGCGAATTAAGGTACCCGGCAGATGCAGATTAAACCGCAGTAAGCGTGTGAAATTTACTCCTCTACAGAGAGTCTGAAATTTACTCCTCTACGGATAGGGGTACCTGCAGGCTTCGGGTTCACTCGCTGTCCTCGGGTAAAAATGTTTTCAGTGCAGAGATTGCACCCATGATGGCAATTAACGCCGGATCAATATGGGGTTTGAGATTTCTGTGCAATAAACATGAGCGCTTGATCCAAAATCAGCACACACAAGTGCCCCAGAACCAGCATTGACCCACATTGACCCCATGTGCCTGTGTTGATCTGTGGTCAGTAAAAGTCAATGGTCAGTTGGCCAAAAGTGGTCCAAACCGTTAATTCATAGGGTAACTTTGGGTGCTGGATTCGAATTCAGTTTTCATTGTTACGCACTAAGGCTCAACATGTGTTTAGAACCCAAAAACAAAAATTAAATATTCACCCTCCGTGACTTGATCTGATCTGCACAGGAGCACGTTAATGCTGTGGGATCATGCCACCCCTCAATGGACTTCAGATTGAACGAAAAACACGTTGATATTTGCTTCACAGGGGAATCATGCATAGTTTTCATCCAAACCTGACAAGTGCGAAATCTGCCAAACAAGTTGCCGAAAAGTCGTCACAGGTCAGTAACGTGACGTTATCTGACACATTTTACACCAAGCGTTCCGCAATTAACACCTACAGGCAGTGTTGGAAATATGGTCCTTTTTTGGAACTTTTGTCATCCAAAGAATTATACACTCCCAAAAAAATATACTCCTTACATTGCAAGATATATCATGACAAGCCTTGCTTAAACAGCAATCTCAACCAGCTGTCATAATCCAATAGTAATATTGGATTGTGATGAAGCAGAGGATGTAGCATGCTCCAAGGGCCTATAACATATGGTAATCAACGGCTGATAATGAAAAACCCTTCTAGTTTTGATGCTCTTCATCTTGTCTGGCCATGTTATGTCCTTGCCACAGCAACTTGGCAACATCATTGAGGATAATGCACATTTGTTATTTCAGGTGATCATGAGAGCTGCAGTAACATTCCAAGAGGATGCAGAAGTGGAACAGAAAATTAGATGCAAGCAAGACTGGACGGGTGCCAGCTTGCTAGCATGTGCAACAGATGACAGCAGATGCTTAAGGATCACTCTGCAATCTGCATACAACATTAATACCAATGTATTTGTTCCATGAAATGGTGCAGGTGGTATGTAATTGTCTGAAACATGTGAATTAATAAACAGCCATGCCTTCATGTGTACATTATTCATTTGTGAAAATGCTGGAACCAGTAGTGTTCGGAAGAATGCAAGGCTAGACGGAACTAGAGAACTAGAGAAGTCCCCACACAACTTGCAAAGCACAAAAGCAATCGCATCCCCAAAATATTTGTGGACATATATTATGATTTGTCATGGCATAGGAATGTTCAGGAAGCTGCAGGGACAAAAAAAAACAAAATGATGGAGTATGAGGTGGGGTGCACTTCACAATTTCCTGAAACATTTTGTTAGAGCACAATAATGCTTGTGAGTTACTGTATGGGTGCACTGAAGGGGACCAATCCCTTATTCCTGAAAAATGTATTGTCTTACAAAATGAAAGCTATATTTCCAAAACAAAACAAAACAAGCCGAAAGGTTCTTCCATGCCAATCCAACATATTAAGAACACACTTATGAAAATAGTATTTCTAGATCATGGATGTTCATTTATGAAAATTATTGGGGAGGGGAAAATACATGAAAGGCAATGGGCAGGATGGAATATATTGGGGGCACACTCCATAGGGTCCCATGTTAAAAGTTGAAGTCATTTGGGAAGCAAAGCAAACATTGAGGGTGCACTTGTCCCCTCAATGTCCCCCCCCCCCAGTATATAAAACAACCCTGTCCTAGGTTGTGCCACTGGATGCATGGGCACCAACAGAGGGATACAGATGTGCACCACTACAAAATATAAGGAATCACAATTTTGCTATGGCTACCAATACTTCTCAACATTAAGCTGGTTGTGCATACATCATTCTAGCTAGGTAGGCATATTTATGCTTTGATACTAAAGTTTACACCAACAAGAATAATTAAATTTCAAGAAACCTCAATTGGGCCTCAGTTCCAACGTCGGCCGATACTACACGAGATCAACTAGTAGTCTCACTACCTGGTCCTTGAATTATCCGACTATATTCACTTAGGTCGTTCCTACCAAGGTTGGTGATGCCTACAACGAGCCTCTTTCGTCTCTTTCCATCCAGTAGGTAACTCGGTGCATACAAGAAAAATTCCTCGCCAAGTGAAGGAAACCTCTATCCTCGGCTCGCCTAATGAAAGGAAACCACCATTCCCAGACTGGCCAGACCCGAATGGCGCTTCTTGGATTCGATGGATTCGCGGCTCTCCAGCTGCCACCACGGTCGGAGCTTTTTAAACTACGGCCAAAAAAGGCTATAAATAATGCATTCCTTTTTGTTTCCTTGAATATTGAGATGTTCTACATAACTTGACATGAACAAAACTGATCGTTTTGCATCCTGGACCAGTCCAAAGCAATAGGACAAAACAGATATCCGATGGATTTTACGCATGAAAATGACCTAAATGGTACCAAAACGTTCTTCAAATCTGGTTACATTTTGCAGTCAAATGGACCACGATGTAACCAGAGATTTCAGGGTCTTTCCATTTCATGGCCTACATTGTTTCAGTACACGACAAACTGGTGGCAATAATAATATTTATGCCGCTCCGACAACTAATTTCTCCCACTCCGGGAAAATATAAATTTAGCCGTCATGTTCTTATATACTGCGAAATGAGGGGTGGTTAAGAGCCGCTTACTGGTCTTTCGTCAACTCCAGCTGACTGTACGGAGGCTGCTGATTGGCTTAGTGGTTTGAACTCAGCCAATGGGATGAAATCTGTGTTGCCAAAGGTAAAAGAGCAGCTTGTCTCGATTGCATTGTTTTTGTGACAATGTAACACAAGTCGCTGCCAGCCCAGTCTTGAAGGCTAAGGCCAGCCAAGGCAAGGGCCAAGGTACGAAGCCGGGGAGGAAGCCATTGTTATTTTTCTGTTTTCGTTCTCCTCAGGTGTGCGTCTCGAGAAAAGAGTAGGTGCTGTGGGAATAGTAATTGGTAGGTGCTGCTTTATTATCTTCTGTGACTCCTATTATCTGGCATACCCCTTGTAAGAATTCTGTTTTTTTCTGCCGATGCTATTGCGGCGAATATGGCTAATTACTATTAATGCTGGCTTTCGATGGGTAACAGTTGGAGCATGCTAATCACAGGTGGAAATTTGTACACTTTTGTTGTTGCCAATGCGACATAATGATTTCCAAATTTAACATAATGCCTATGGTGGTGCATGAAATGAATGGATTCAAATTTCCTATTGGAAACTTTTTTTTTCAGTCTTAATACATTATTTTTTAAATCCAACCATGCCATGGGCATTCTTCATCAGCACAGGGTTCTGGACCAATCATTTTCCATAGGGGATATTGAGGTTTTGTGGTTCCTGATGTGAACGGCATAATACTTGTTCATCGTAACTTTGTTTCTATTTGTAAATTTGCAGTTTAGGGTAATTTTGGGTTATTGAAATTCCTTTTTCCAATGCCATGTATATCAATGTGGTTTACATGGTGTGACCACTCACTTCCACTGTAAATGCATACTTTCCAGTCGGCAGGAAAAACAACACCAAGAAATGGGCTTGGAGTTGGGTAATATTGTGTAAAAATTGATTTGCGAAAGAAAAAAAATGTGGCATAATCTACCCTAACCTAGCCTAAACTTCGATGCAAAAAGAACAATTATCTTGAAAAAGGGAAAAATTTCAACCAATATTTTTCTTTAAAAATCCAAATTAAGGAACATAACCTGACATAACCTAACCTTGCCTGGTTCATTGTTGAAAAACAAATTCTTGAAATAGAAAAAAAAAACATTGGATATGAAAACTTGTGCAACTTAAGAGTAGAGCCCAACTTATAACATAACCAAGCCTAACCCATTTGTTTGCTTCATGGAGGTAAACTGTGTAAGACGTGTCTTGTGAGTACCCTAAGCTTCAATAATACCTACATACCTGAAGTTGAAATACATTCAAACTCGCATGGAAAATAAATGATGATTAAATGCATCACTTGTTGCCAATGACAGTATATTTATCACTTTTTGAAGTGAAGTTTGCATTCTCAGTGAATACTATTTGATGTGATCCAGCATCAGGAGGCATACTTAGGCTGTGTGGGATGAAATATCTGTAATGTATGCTTCTTGAATGAAAAACAAGACTTTATTTCTTTGTCTCAGTAATTTGTATTCACCCCATGGTTACCAGATATTATGCATTCCGTAACTGCATGAACTCAAGAATTATACACTCCGAATCCAAGAACGAGAAGTGAAAATCCAACACTGCCTACAGGTGTGCACATAATTTGGGCCCGCTAGCCCCCCCTACACACACACACATTTCGTTTACCTGCCATTTGGAAACAGCTGGGCAGAATGCAACCCCCTGGGCCACCGAAAGTGGCAAAATGCCGAAGTCCTGCGCCGGTGAAGGACATTTTCCCACGTTCGCGAAAACAGGGCTTTGTTAACCCTAGAGCATCTCCAAGTGGCGAGAGCGAGCCACATGCTACGAAAGCCAGCGTTTTCTGCCGAGCGTTTTATTAGCTCGCAATTTGTGCTCGATTTCTACTTTCCTTTCTACGAGTCATTTGGTGATTTCCAATATCACTTGGTTGTTTTTAAAGTTTTGTTTTCTTCCATTACCTGTGTAGCAGTGATAGTAGATGCACGTGCTGGATGTGTTCACCAGTAATTCTCAATACTCCGGGATACTAGTCACGTGTGATTTGTAATACTCCGACTCATAGGTACGGAGCTAGGTGTGGTTCATATTTTAGACACTTCGTCAATAGTAGCAGCAGGCATTCTTTTTGTAGTGCCCAGGGGCAAAATTAGATACCTAGTTCAGTCTTAGGTGCACGTTCATATAATTACTCCTAACTCCACAATGGTCATCTGACGTCAAGCTAGGACATTGATCTTGGAAACCGTCGAAAAACCGTCGAGGTGAGCGAACCACACGAGTGTCCATATCGAGAATAACTCCAGCCTTGACTAGAGGGGTGATCATTCCACCACAGGACGATAAACAAGCCTTCGGTGCGTCATCGACATTCATGTTATTGGCGACATGGCGCATTCGACAATTGGCACACTATTGGCCCAGGACATCAAATCAACCATCGGCAAAGGGAGCAGGACCTCGGATAGCATGTTAGCTGGGTGGGCAAGCGTCCTATTCGAACCAACTGGCCACCCATTCTGTCGAGCTGATCCACCCAGCTAAAATCTGCAAAATAGTACTGAAGATGGAAAACATAACCGTCCGTCACAGTCCGGCACCTATATCGCCCAATACAAACGTTTTTTTCCGAACAGCTGTGTACCTTGAGAATGTAGGCACCTTCTTGGGCCATATGGACACCGCTCTTCCTAATATGAGGACCATCATTGGCTACATGATATGCTCCTCTTCCGACAAGAAAGGCATCATTTTGGGCGGATGGGTGCTTCGAGAATGCAGGCGTCCTCCTGGGCCAACCGGTGCTCTCTTTGCAGTCAGGCGCTTACAAGGGCCAGGGAATACTTCTGTTGAAATGAAATGCGCCGTTTCAGATAGCTTGTACCCATGATGCGAATTTGGGCACCCTCCTGCAGCACTTTGGCGTCTTTCTTGACAGTACTAATACGGACACGCTTCTGAGTGCCACTCTTTAGAATGTATGCGCCTTCCTGGGCCAGGCGAGCGCTTCCATGCAAATGTAGGCACACTTCGCAACACAGTGTAATGACTGGCTCAGCATGACCAAAATGATCATTGGTACAGCTGTATAAGGCAACAAGGGCATAACGTCTCTCATACTCGACACACCTTTATCAGATCATTGCCTCCAGGCAATTCTCTATAGTTCAGATCGAGAAGACGCCTGTCGATGTTATCATTCACGAGGGAAGAAATTATTTTCAAATAAGTACTCCAAGTATCAAGGCTGTACGACTCTAAAGCATGTTCGCAAAAACGTATCATGAACTACTTGGCAGAAGCAAGGACACGCCAAGGAAATGAAATACAGAGCATTCGTTTGGTGGACCAGGTACCATCTCCTCCAGGGAGCACCACCAAATTAGAAAAAAATTAATCGGGTGAGCACAAACCTCATAGAGGCTAAACTTTATCAGCGAGGTGACATTGGCTGAAAAGAGAGGAAGAGGCTGCAAGCAACCGTTCCTGTAGGAACGCCGTTCTGGGGGCAGGGGCGTCGCCACCGGGGGGGGGGGGGGCAGAGGGGACAGTCGCCCCTCCTGCCGTGAGACTGGGGGGGGGGGGCGCCGCCCCCTGGAATTTGAGGAGGCCCCTATCCGGATATGCACAGGAAAAAGGTGAGCAAGGACGCCGACGAGACAGACGATCGTGCTGTCAAGAAGACCCCAAGACTGGCAACGAGGCTCCCGGGAAATCGAATTAGGTCCTAATAAGAGACGTAGGACAGAGATTGGGAGGAAGCCCCCAGGACGAAAAGGATGCCACCGAGATGGGCAGAAAGCCACCCAGGTTAGACAAGAAGGCTTCCGATGGGTGGCAGGATATTCTTAAGTTGGAAAACGAGGCCCCCAAGATGGAAGAGGAGGCCCTACAATAGAAAATAAGGGATGATAGAAGATATTTCTCCCGACGCAAGAGGGAGCCCCAAGATGGGTAAGAAGGTCTCCGCAGTAGTGAGAGAAGGCCACTGAGACCAGCCAGATGAGGCCCATATTTTGGAAGAGGAGGACCCTAGAAGAGAAGATTTGGGATTATGACACAAAAGCACCCTGCTAAGAGAACAATGAGGCTCCAAACACAGGTGAGAAGGCTTCCAAGACGTGAGAGGAGGCCATTAATTTAACAAAGAAGTCACCTAGGAGAGGATAAGAGGCCCCAGAATTCACGAGAGTGCGAACAATTGGCACGGAGGCCCCCAGGATTGCAAAGGGGGCCCCATTATTGCAAAGGACGCCCCCAGGATTGCAAATGAG
This sequence comes from Ashinkailepas kermadecensis, assembly GCA_034440615.1. NCBI lineage: Eukaryota > Metazoa > Arthropoda > Thecostraca > Neolepadidae > Ashinkailepas > Ashinkailepas kermadecensis. Next base: position 31,777 of record JAOTOM010001231.1, read on the forward strand.
TCCCCCCTGATTGCAAAGGAGGCCCCAAGGATTGCAAAGGAGACCCCGAGGTTGCAAAGGAAGCCCCCAGGATTGCAAAGGAGGCCCCCAGAATTGCAATGGAGGCCCCAGGATTGCAAAGGAGGCCCCCAGGATTGCAAAGGAGGCCCACAGGATTACTAATGAGGCCCACAGGATTGCAAAGGAGGCCCACGTGATTGCAAAGGAGGCCCCAGAATTGCGAAGGAGGCCCACAGAATTGCAAAGGAGGCCCCCAGAATTGCAAAGGAGGCCCCAGGATTGCAAAGGAGGTTCAAATACGGGAAGGGAGGCCCCAGAAAACGAAAGGAGGCCCTAAGACGGAAGAGAAAACCAGTGGATATGAAATGAGGTTTCGGAGATGCAAAAGCAGGCCCCAAAACGGGTAAGGTTCCACCAAGATAGAAAAGGATGATCCAGAAACGTGGCAGGAGGCACCTAATTCGGAAGAGGGCGGCACAAGATTGGAAATGAGACTCCATGATGAACGAGGAGGCCCCTAAAATAGGAGACAAAAGGCCATTAGATAAGAGGGATGGCTCTCAGGCGAGAAAGAAGGCTCAAAGACGGTTAAGAAGGTCCCCAGAAAATGACAAGGCAACTGAGCTAGGAAAGGTTGCTTGTAATTTGGAAGAGGAGGAACCTGGGAGAGAAGAGGAGTCCACCAGGAGATAAGAGGCCACCCTTAAAATGAGCAAAGCTCGAATCAAAACGCAGAGCAGAAGGCCCCAAGACGTGAGAGGAGGCCCCTAATTTGAAAAAAAGAAGGTCTCTCGAAGAGAAAGGATGCCCCTGCCGGACTAGAGAGTAGTCCCTCAAGACGGAATAGGAGGTCTCCAGGGCCGAATGAGGCCCCGAAGACCAGACGGAGTTCCCAGGAAATGAGAGGAGGCCCTTAAGATGGGAGTGGTAGCAAGTATCGAAGGTGGTGAGGTTTCCAAAGTTGAAGATGCCCTCAAGACGGGTAGGCTTTGCCAGGACAAAGGAGGAGGCCCACGAGGCGTGGTAGGATGCCCCTAATTTGGCAGAGAATGCCCATCGAACACGAGAGGAAGCCCCATGTCATGTTAAAGGGGCCCCAGGATGTAGGAGGAGGCCCTCCAAGACGGGAGAGGAGGGCCATTGAATATGGAGAGGCCATTGAATAGGACAAACGAGAAGACATCCAAAACCGGTAAAGAGGCTCCAGGAAATGAGACGAGACCCATAAGACGCGAGAGGAGGCCTATAATTTGCAAGAAGCCCCTAAGAAATTGTATGAGTCGTGTCAGGGTACTTCAAAATCACGACATGGGCTCAAAAAGGGCCGGCCGGGCCCCAGGAAAATCACGCTGATCCGGTGGGTATCAAAAAGTCACGCCCGGACCATTAAAATCACGCTATGGGCACGACAGGTCGTGCCGTTCCCCAACAGTCTCATTGGGACACAATTGAGCCGGGGCAAAGAAAAACAATCTGGACATGGATAATCACTCTGAGGCCCCAACAATGACTCTAAAAGCCCCCAAAGCGTATTGGACGCCCCAAAAGTGTCGAGGTCACTAAAACTCGCGCTAGGGATCCAAGCAAATGACGTCGGGACACCAAGGATTACATTGGACTAAAAAAAGTTCGCGTCGCAGCCCTTGTAAATCACACTGGGGGCCCAAAGGCCGCGCCGGGGCCCCAAGAGTTGCAGCTGCACTAACAAATCAATTCTCAACCGGAATGTCACTCTGCGGCCTCGAAAATTGGGTCAGTCCCCCAAAAACCCGTTGGGCACCGGAAAAAGAAGCGTGTCTCGAAGAAGCATCGATAAAAAATCGCATCAGGAGGCTGAAGAATCGTACCGGGACCCAAAAATATCACATAATGACCTTTAAAAAGATAGAACTCGATGTCCAAAAAGTTCACACCGAGACTCGATCGAATTGACACCAGCACCGCAAATTAAGAACAGGTCCGGAAAATAATACCCGGAGGGCTTTTACACTCCGAAAAGTGCCATCGGCTGAAAAAAATATCCTTCGGTGGCCGCAGTGGCACATCGAAGGGGCAAATTCCCCCTCCTAAGAGGGATAAGCTCCCAAGAATCGTGCCGGGGCCCCAAAAAGTCCCGCTGGGACCACAAAAATTCGTGTCGGTCCAGCAGAATTCGTGCAGGGTGCTCTAAATAAATGCGGCGGGACCAGAAAACTCGCTCCGAGGCACGAAAATCTGCTACAGGAACTGCCAAGATCGCATTGGGGTCACAGCTAAGTACAACGGGCCCCGCAAACTCGAACCGGTTCTCCAAAATATCGCGCTCGGGACCATCGATTACCATCGGTAGTCACAAACATTTTGTCTGGGCGTCAAACATTCACGTCGGGGCTCCGAAAAATTGGCGTCTAGGGCCCCACATAAACACAGTGTGACCCCAAAAATCGCATCGGTATCCCAAAAAAAACATCAAGCCGGAGCCTTCCAAAATGAGGAGGGATTCCAAAAAAAATAACTCCGGGTCAGAAAAATGGCTCTGGAGCATCGAACATATCATATGCCTCCACAAATCGCGTACGGCCCCGAAAAACATTCCGAAGCTTAAAAAAATCGAGGTGAAATACAAAAACATGTGCCAGGGGCTCGAAAAATAACACCAGGATTCGGACTTTAAGGAAAATTCAGAAGGGATCTACAAAAATCGCGTTGGGCCCAGGAAACTGGCGTTGGGTCCCCGGAACCACGCGCCTGGGCGCGATAATTCGCGCTGGGACCCGGAAAACTCGGACAGGAACCCCAAAATTGTACTGGGGCCCCACAAATATGAGTTAGAAGCCCCAAAGAAACACAGCGAGACCCTAAGAGCACAACAGGGGTCGAAAGTGCAACTGGCTCTCCAAAGCGCACACCCTCGCAAAGAGCGACCGGGCCTTAAAACATACTGTAACAAAGTTGGTTTTCGGGGCCTCTTAATCCCAGACATTCAGCCCCCTACCCCCACCGTTCATGTCGCGACAGTATCCGGCACCTACCCGGCGTCCATCCGACGGATACCTGGCGCCAGCCTGTCTGGATGCTAACCTAGGCAACCCATTGCTCCAGTCGGGGCCGATCATTGGACCCTGTACCTACCCCTCCCTCACCGGCAGACACCCTGACGCTGTGACCTCGATACCGTGCAGCCGAGACCAAACCCCTCCCCTCCGGTAGCCTGACGCGGCCGCAGCCGTCGTCAGATGTTGGGCTGCAGCGCCCCGAACCTGCCGGCTGCTTGAATGCAGCGCGAGCGTTGCCGAGTTGGCATTATCTGAGACAGCACCTCTGTGGTCCGACGCCTGGACGCAGGTGCTGAGACAGCACCGATTCCCACGCGAGGCCGAATCTCTGGATGTTACCAGAGACGACTCTGAGCTGACATGGTCTGTCTCTGAGACAGAGACAGCGCGCCCGCTTGCAGTAGAAGTCACAGAGTTCGCCTTTGTTCTCTAGCCGGGGATGAGCAACTCCCACTGGCATACGACGCAGTTGTGACGTGGACTGAGTCACGTGACCAGTGACGTGTCGTAGACTGTGAGTTACCTCGCGACAGAGCCGAGGGCTCTCTCTTGTCGGGCGTTCGTGCCGAACGGACGCCACTAGGGGCGGCTGGCCGCCGCTGGCCAGCCGCGGCCCCCGCACTTCGGTACTGAGGTGCACTGAGGTACGTCGGACGACTCTGCCTGAGAGTCGCTGTCTGTTGAGATGTAGTTCTTTGATAGGAGAATAGCGTGATTGAAGACCGGTCAGTACGAATCGGAGATCGTATGTGAAGTAGTTGCACCTGTCTGTGAAGATGAAAAGCTATAGTATTAACGCATATATCACGCTGCGCCATTAACGTCTGAAGCATTGTGGCTATTGACGGTTAACTAATAGCACAATACATAAGTGCTGGATTATGAGGTGCGTGTCAAGATGTGCAGATCAGAGCTCTGAGATGGAAGCTCAGAGCCATTGAATGAATACTCCCGGGGTTTTAAATATCGCAAACGACGAGGTCCATAGTCTATTCACGAGCCAGAAGAAGTTTTTTCCCCTCAGGGGTGCCGAAAAGACTTCTCTACAATGCGTTGCAGCCCAAAATAAACATACCGGGAACTCTAAAAAATACACCGGAAGCTCTCAAGGCACGCAGCGGCCATGCGACCGCACAAGGACCTGAAAAAGGGGCTGGAGCCGCAAAGAGCAACATGGTCCCAAGACGAACAAAACGACCGAGCACTAAGTAAACACATCGGGATCTTTGAAAGTGCCCAGACACCTAAAAAAAAATCGTCGGTGCACAAAAAAGCAACAAACCCTAAAACGAGCATGGGTTTCGAAAATATGGTGGGTCCGTAACAAAAAATGGATTGGAGCCCTAAGACACATCCGTAGACAAAGAGAGACGAAAACAAGAAAAAGAACACTGAGGCAGGGCCTCGGTCCGGTAGCCAATCTGGGAGCATATTTAATCAAAGATAGGATTGAAAGATTGGAAGTAGGGAAGTAATGATCGAATTTAATTAATTGAATTTTTGCAGCGAACGTCCATACGAAACATTCCATCACATCAAATATGGCGCAAGTCTATCATGTGGCAGCAATTAGCAAAACGTAGGAGGCCTAGCAGAAACCGTAGCATCGCACAAAGTGTGCCGAATGCGCCGAATGCGCAAGATGGGTGTGCATGTGCACGAACGTTGGCGTCATGGTGACCGGGCGCTATGAACTGGAATTTCTGAAATTTGGAATTTTGACATATTAAATTGATTTGTGTAGGTGTAATTTCAGCGGTGTGAGGTGACTTATCCGTTAGGCGTCATGAGCGGGCAGAATATCGGTGGCGCCGCTCTGGTGGTGGGTTTGTGAAGGAACACCACCAGATTGGGCTTGCTATGATTAATGCTATATTCTAGTTTCTAGAGGAGGTGCAAGTAATTTCCAATGGTCAAATTTGAACAACATTGAAAGAAGCTCTCTTATGATGTGTAGTTCGTTTTATTATCAAACCATTTCACCCTGTCACTTTGCTCTTAAAGTGAAATTGGAGCAATTGACCACTCAACATTTGTAATAAAAACGTATCATGCATCCTCTGTGATGTGCTGACAATTTCCAATGTTCGTAACGAAGCGAAAATCTAACGTGCTACATTTTTATATCATCTTGAATAACTTCCATGAAGGTTGAACCCTGTCACTTTTGCACTCAATTCCAGAATTTGTGTACCAAGTTATCACATTGTATTCCTTTAAATTGTATATCAAATGTTCTACATTACCGAATTAATTTCCAATTGTCTCAAATAAACCGGCATAAAATCAGCTGCCTTCTGATGTCATACTCGACTACTTTTATAGATATCTAACTCTGTCATTTTTGCACTCAATTTAAGGATTTGTGTCTCGAATCATCACATTGTATTCCTTTCGTTAGGCGTCAGACGCAATGCTAATGCGGACATCGTGGGATCTGCAGTAAAGAAAGAAAACAGGTAGGTTCCTGATGCCATTCAAGAACTCTGAAGCATGCGCCCGGGACAAGCGCGCCCGGATGTTCACTAGTGTGTGCGCGAAGAATATAGTTACAATTTATGAGACTATGTTTCCATACAATATGATGCTAAGTGCATTTATGAAAGTTAGCTTGCCTTCAGACGTAAATTGTATTGTCACTTACGGTGACATATTGCGCATATTTTTACTTTCCGTATTTCCTTCTGGAACTATTTTCAACCACAGACTGCCGGCCGGTGGCATGAACCGCCCGTGCCCAACCGCCCGCCCAACCCCAACCGCCCAAATTGTCGCGGCGGGCCACAAAAGTTGCACCTGCCCCCCCCACACAAAAACATATTACCCGGAATGTCACTCTGCGGCCTCATAAATCGGGTCAAAATCCTCCAAAAACCACCTATCCCCCGGAAAAACGTCAGGACCCCAAAAAATATTGCACCGGGAGGCGTATCGGACGTAAGAATCGTATCGGGGCCTAAAAATATCCCACAAGGGCCTTTAAAAAATAGATCTCGATCTCCAAAAAGATCACAACGAGACTCGATCGAATCGACCCCAGCACCGGAAAATTCAGAACATGTCCGGAAAATAATTATCCGACTGGCTTTTCTACTCCGAAAGGTGCCATCGGCTGAAAAAAAATAACTCCTTCAGTAGCAGCAGTGGCATGTCAAAGGGGCAAATACCCCTCCCTCCTGAGAAGGGTAAGCTCCCAAGAATCATTCCGGGGCCCCCAATGTTGCGCTGTGGCCACCAAAATTTGCGTTGGTTCACCAGAATTCGCGTAGGGGGCTCTAAATAAATTCCGCAGGCCCCAGAAAACTAGCTCCGAGGCCCGACAATTTGCAACAGGAAGCGCCAAAATCGCGTTGGGGACACAGCTAAGTACAACGCGCCCCGCAAACTCCAACCGGTCCCCCCAAATATCGCGTTCGGAACCCACAATTCCCGTTGGTGATCCCAAAAATTTGGTCTGAGCATCAAAAATTCAAGTCAGGGCTCCCCAAAATTGGCGTCTAGGGTCCCATATAAGCACAGTGTGACCACAGAAATCGCATCGGTACCAGACAAAAATCAAGCTGGTGTCCTCCAAAATAAGGAGGGATTCCGAAAAATAAATGTCCGAGTCAGGAAAATGGTTCTGGAGCACCGAACATAGCACCAGATACCTTCACAAATCGCGTACGGCCCAGAAAAAACGTACCGGAGCTCGAAAAGTCGGGGCGGGATACAAAACATGGCGCCAGGGGCCCGAAAGATCAGGCCGGGATTTGGATTAAAAAAATCCAGCAAAAATCCACAAAAATCGCATCGAGCCCAGAAAACTGGCGTTGGGTTCCCGACATCACGCGCCTGGACGCGAAAAGTCGCACCGGGACCCCTAAAAATCGCACCGAAGCCCCAAAATCGTACTGGGGCACACAAATGTGCGCCAGAAGCGCCAGTTAAGCACAGGGGACCCAACGGAAGCCGAAAATGCACCTGGCCCTCCAAAACGCACAGAGTCTCACAAAAAGCGACAGACCCTTAAAACATGCGCTGCAGCCCTAAATATACATATCGGGAGTCCTACAAAATATACACCGGAAGCTCTCAAAGCACACAGGGGCCATGAGACCGCATAAGGGCCTGAAAAAGAAGCTGGGGGCCGCAATAAAGCAACATGGTACGAAAAAGGACAAATAGACCGGGCACTAAATATACATATCGGGATCTTCGAAAACGTCCCGGTACCTAAAACAAATTATCTGTGCACAAAAAAGCAACAAACCCTAAAACGAGCAGGGGTTTAGAAAATGTGTTGGGCACCTATTAGAAATGGATTGCAGCCCTAAGACACATCCGTAGACGAAGAAAGACTCAACCGGTCCAAAAAAGAACAATTAGGCAGGGCCTCGGTTCAGTAGTAAATCTGGGAGCATATTTACCAAAGATATGAGGTGCATCAAGGCTCAACGGGTATCCATATTTCGTAACCACCATAAAATATTGGAAGTAGAGAACTAACGATCGATTTTGATTAATATAATTTTCGCAGCACACGCCCATACGAAGCATTCCATCGCGTCAAATATGGCGCAATTCTAGCATGTGGCAGCAATTAGCAAAACGTAGGAGGCCTAGAAGAAACCGTAGCATCGCATGAAGTGTGGCGAATGCCCCGAATGCGCTAAATGGGTGTGTACGTTTACGAACGGTGGCATCGTAGCGACCGGGCGCTTGACCAGTGTGAGGTGACTTATCAAGGGATACCAAAAGAAAACCTTCGAACAGGGTGGGATGTTAGGGATGAAATCCGACGACTCAGAAACGATGGTGATAGATGAGGCCCCTCCACAGAGCAATTCAGTTGTTCGCTAATTATTTTATTTAAAAAGGTCCCCTTTGAAAAAATGGTGGTCGAAATCCGAGGACTTTTCTAATGGGGTAAGTGGGCCCCCTCCAAATCCGTTTGCCCCCGCCCCCTCATGCAAATTCTAGGTACGCCACTGATCCCCCCCCAAAAAAATCAGAAACATGGGCATGGGGTTCATTGCCCATGGGGAAAGCCAACAATGAAGGGGCAAATTCCCCCTCACAAGCATACAAAACAACACCCATGCCCCCATATAAAATTGGAGGAATGACGTTTTTAAATGCATTTTCTTCCTACCAACTTGTTTTCAGTGACTACAGCCTGCATGATTAGAGCCAGCTTCAATACCTTCCCAATGACGTCATTTACAAAACGATACACCACAGCGAGGGCGTGGAATTTGAAGGTTTTGAATTATTTATGCATTGTCATTGTTGCATTGTTCCATTGTCATTCATGCACTGTTGTTCAATGCTTGTTCTTGCCGTGAATATATTTGCTGAGGATTTATTGTTTTATCCTGTGTGCCAGGTGCCTTGCAGCCAGCACCAAATGTTATAAAAATCAATAAATCCCTGAGATGGCGATCAGAAAGCAAATTCAGTCAGCCCGGTCGCTCGAACACGTGGAAGTTTACTCTGTGAATGATGGCAAGTGCGCTGTGGTGTCATGGAGGGACAAGAAAACGGTGACCCTCATCACTACCGAACATGACGCCAGCACCGCTGCTGAGACCTCCCGTCGAGGCAAGGTCCGAGTGAAACGTTTGTGCGTGGCAGCATACAACCGAGGTATGAACGGTGTTGACCAGCTGGACCAGAATCTAGTATATTACGCTCACATGCGCAGTCAATGAAGTGGACAAAAAAAAACATTTCAGTGGATCATGCAGTGAGCACTTTTCAACGTGCACGTCATCCACAAGGTAGACAACATCGACCACTTCCAACAGCTTGCCAGTCACAGGGAAGTGATCGAAGCAGCGATCGAGATGTGGCTGGGCGATCACTGTCTATCTAGTATCATTCATCTGATATTGCATAACACACTCCTCAACAATTCCAATCTCCTCCAATCATGCCCCATTGTGCGACCATAGCCAATCTCGTCAGTATCACATACCCGAAGGTCGGTGCTGAACCCAATGCTAGGTACACTCACTGCTAGTATAATACTCAATTTTTCAGCGTGATTTAAAACATAAAGGTCCAAGTTCCAACAATAACATAGGGACTACCCTCAAGGAGCCTACACAATACACACCTACTAGCATAAGTCTTATTCGATATCCATAAAGGGAAGATACCATAACCCTGGCAAAAAGACACTCCTCACCCCAACCAACACCACATCCATAATTCCCAAGAATACATCCACCAACATCCTCCACACCCATCAATGTATATTTACATTACCTATTCAGCCCCATTCACTCGACCTCACATAATTATGGAATGACCAGATATCCGACGAGATTGTGCAATATGTGCAAAGAGCGCGTGAAGACAACATGTGCAGTATCGGGGTGCGTGTCAGCACTTTGCGAGTCGTGCTTTTCTAAGTTTAGGAAGCACGCCAGCCACAGTGAGCGGCGACAACACACTGTGTAGTTACCCATACGTACCCGTGTTTCATTTCATTTCAAAGACTGCCATCACTTCAGCGAATCGCATGCCGTTAATGATGACTTTCCATGAGTAAGCAGATGCGAGGCAAATATATTTATGTTTGACGCTCAGTTATGCGTTTCTCAGAAAGGAATTACGGTGTTCTGTCAGAATACATGCCTAACCTTGCCATGCCTTGAAACATAGGTATGCGGCAGCATGTAGACATATCGCATTCTACACTTAATATGCATTTAGCTCACTTCCTAGGCCACAAATTGTGCAATATCGCCGAGCCGCCCACTGACAAGTTGACAAGCTGATTTCAATTCCAAGGCGCAGCACGTATATATATATATATATATATATATATATATATATATATATATATATATATATATATATGCATATATATAAATTTCGAGTGATGCTGATCCCGCGGGAAACAGGGTCTCGCCTCCAATTCAGCCGGAACGAACCCGACCTCTTCAATATTAGGGTGAGTGGGTACAACTCGAAGCAAAGGATCTTACATACGGAGCTTAGATGGTAATATTGTAGCTATTATCGTGTTCACAAGAAATGCATTATTCTGAGGTAGAGATGCTTTGGCATTTTCTTACTGAGACCTACCATCGCATACGCAACAACATATCAGTAAGTCGGAAAACAAGTATACAACGTGGATAATATGGATGCGTATGCCGGATTATTTATAGCATGCTTTGTATAAAATGACAGGTCTTGATGAGCTGGATGCGCCTTTCGCAAACATGAATGGAAGAGAGCCGTCATTTTCAATGAGAATCATGCCGGAACACGATCCTAATTACCCCCCGCCGAATGATGTGATGGATTTCTGACCCCAACACAACAGTCAGGCCCGCCATGAATGGTGCCGTCAACCCATCGACCACCGGTCCTTGACAAGGCGAATCGCCCAGTCTCGCCCACGGCACGAGTGGAAGGAATTACACAACAGAGTTACTCGATTGCGGCAGGCAGGGGTTAGACAGAAAGGTACTCGATTTACATACTCCGGCAAGCAAAGGGCTAAACAGCAATAATACCTTTTAATATTAATTGTTTTTCGAAGCAAGAGCTTAGACTAGGTTTTTTTTCTTTTCAAGTTTAGCTTTATTCTTCATTATAGATTACCCCATTTTAAGCCCTACATTTTGCTATTATTTTGCTTGCCAACTGAAAAGTAAAGAGTAAACTCCATAACTCAGACATGCACCAGCGCCGCTTTTCGATAGTCGCCAAATCGTCGACCCCATGGTGGGAGCGCCGGCAGTGGTTGAAATGTAGCATGTTGGCCGACCTTGCGAAAACGCCTCATAAATATACGTCAAATATCGTTCGCCTTTCAAAATATGCGTGTCGTGCGTCACTTCATCCTGTTTGCATGGACATGCTCTGGGAAGACCAGAGGGGTTTATGCTGGTTCATAAATCCCACCTGGGTCTGGTCTTCCCAAGTGGGATTTGCCAGTGGGAATCCATGGAGGATTCAAACAGTGAATAGTATAAAATAACTCGGGGATTGTGTAGGAATCCCATGGCGGATTCCTATACGAAACCGCATGGGATTCCCACACGATTGTCTCATGGGGAATATTTAATATCCTGACAAGGACAATCCCATTCAATTTTATGGGTCAATCCCATGGGATTTTTTTCACTAGGGATAGGTAGCATGGTCCATGTTTTTTGCGATTTCTTTTCACGTTCTTGCCTTGCCCTCAAACGCACAACCATCACCATCGTCACCACACTATGCTTTCTCACGTGTCCGTTAATCCAATGTCATTGATTATCGTTTTGTAATGTTCGTAAGATAGAAGGCTGGCCCGTGCGAACCTGACACAAAAAGATTCAAGCAGGCCGGCCGCCGCCAAACTGTCAATCAATCGAAGTAGCGTCAGCTGATGATGATTGAAGTAGCCTCAGCCCTCCACTGTGAAGGTCGCCAATGCCGTTCGAGCCACTGTTCTGGCTGTTTCAGAACCACGTATTTTACCTGACATGTTGAGTGTCTGCATGACTGATTAAACTCTTATTTACTTATTCGTTGGTCTTGGAAGCAGATCGCTATACCGCACATGAAATCTCTTAGACCAGTCTCTGGACAGGTTGGGGACGGTTGCCTAAAAGGGGAAGCATCCTGGATGCCTGATGGATCGGGCTTCCGAAAGCAGGGACGAGGTTCCCGTACGTTTTACGGGACTGCCTAAATTATACGGTCATACTGTTCTGCTTTTCCCATTGGATTCTGTCTATTTCAATGGAATTTAGTTTTCCTCATTGGACAATCCAGGTTTTCCTCCATGGGACATACGGGATCCAATATGTCTCATGGAGAATAAATGCCAATCCCATGGATTTTTTTTTCTCACTAGGGGACGGTTAATTGAAAATGGCGTCGACCAGATCGAATTAGCGCGCAAATGTGGTAACAAATATGGTTGCACGGCAAGGGTGTTTTCCTGCCCGGGGCTGTTTGGCAGGAAAGTAATTTTACTCCAGTATGGTGTAGAATTGTCATTACATGGTGTATTTTCCGACAATACCAATTTTTACACACGTTGTCCTCTACAATAATCCCTTGTGGAATAAATTAACACCACAGAGTTAGCGTGTGCAAAAATGGTATATACTGGTATTTAATTAATCTGCACTACAAGGTACGTTCGCTTAATTTTTCCACACCAACGGCGTAGTTGTATTCCAGAAAGTGGGGTATTCTTTGTTATTTTGGGGAGTATGTTCAATATAAATGGTGTAAGTTGTTCCGTGCAGGCTTGACGAAAATCTTAGGAAGCTCCACCCCTGCTCACCACTTTACCTGCAGGTGCAACAATTAGCAACATTAACATGTATTTGAAATACTATCAGTATCACTGAGGTAAAACGCTCATTTGTTAACCAGCTTACGTGATGTGATATTATGGCAATTACGAACTCATGCAGACACCAATGGAACCTGGAGGTAAGTTATCAACATTTGTCCCAAAATTTACAGATTTCAGCGGCAAATGGCACACAGCTTGGAATAATTTCCCATTTCTTTCTCCCAATATTGTTGGAAGTCCTACACCCCGCTATTTTCCCATCATCATTCTATTTTTTGTATTTCCATAGTTTTCCACTCCCAGCTTTTCAAGCATATCTTTACACCTTGATATGCAAGCTAAAAGCATGCCTGAGGGGTCTCCCTCCGTCGTATAATTTCTACAAATTCCACAAATAATAAGTTGACAATTTCAGCCCTGAAATAGCCTTCCATACGGCTGTACAAATGCTTCATTACCTCAGCTATGCCCAGCAAGACCTGTAGATTTTTGGTGATTCACTCTTGCAGTCTGGGAATGTTGATGGGGAACCAAAACTTTGATTGATTAAGCTCACTATTTGATTAAGCTCATTATATTAAACTCACTATTAGTCAGTTTCAGACGTTCCCGGGCTAAGCGACCACTACCCAATCACAATTAGGCTCAGCAAGGACGCTATCCACCACACTAAGCAATTCAGACCACATTGGAAATTGAAAGTAGCGGACTTGGCAAAATTCGAGGATCAGGTGGACTTCAACCTAGCAACTTCAGAGACGAGCAAAATCGAAACAATGTTAAGGGTCATCAGCTCAGCGGTACGTGACTCAGTCCCAAAAACGCAATCAACCTAGGAAAAGGTATCTATGCCATGGTGGACCCCGGACTGTCAAAGGGCAATCATCGTACGGCGCCGTACCCACAGACAATACAAATGATGCGTGTGCGAAGCACACCTATAAGCATACAATCTTAAAAACACTGCCGGTACACGATTCGAACAGCACGCCAAACCTGTTGGCAGTCTTTTGCCTCTCAATTCGATAGGTTCACCCCTACCGGCAGAAGCTGGGACCTGATGAAGCGTTTCAACCTGAGGCGCCCACCACCAGGCCCCTTTCCCCAGCTGACGGTGAAAGGACAGCACATCACTGACCCACAAGTCGTAGACTACTTCAAACTACACTACCTCAGCGTATCTGGCAACAGCAACTACGGCACCACTATAGTAAGCTCTCTAGACGCCCTTGCCTCCAAAGTAAATTTAAGCTCTAGCAATAGAGAAATATACAATCAGTCGTTTACTATACACGAATTATCATGAAGTGTCAGTATTATTTGAGCCAGACCTACCTGTGCCAAAGCTATCTGTACACTCCGACCTGCCGAAAGGTGTGATTGGCTGCTGGTTTTTCGCAGCTGTATTTTTCATTTTCGTGGGGTGACACCCGTCGCTCCTTTCTCGTTTTTCTTTTCTACTGGGGTGACACCCGTCACCCCACACGGATTTAATCGTCGTTGTATTTCCGTTGTCCGTTGTCTGTGTGTCCTTCGTCTATATTTAAATCGTATTAGGTAGGGTTTTTTCCCCGCGATGGGGAAAAAACGAAAGAAGGACACGGACCCCAGCTCGCCACCGGACTCTGAATCGGAATTTCCACCACTCGCTACACATGAAGACCTTCGCTCGACCCCGGACACTGCACATGATGTCCCATCTCTCGATACCACCGTTGATGACTCGCGCCGGACAATCCATTTGGACGACGCCATGGAAGCCCTTTATCCCTCCCCGAACCCCGCTCATACCAAGACCTCGCCTCGCAATTCCGACCAGACCATCACTCTCCATGCCACAGACCCACGCCCTAACCAGACCACGCCATCCCAACAACCTGATCCCATCGAACCCTATCTCGACAGTGCTGGCTCTTTCATAGTAGTCAAGCCTGTCGAGGAATCCGTTTCCTTCCGCCGTATTAACGTTTTCTGGCCGACCAAACAACTCCTCTCCATCTGCTCCTTAGCCAATCCTGATATCGAAGCCCTTGTCATCAAAACCCAAACCCGAGCCCAGACCAAAGCCCTCCTCCGTACCATCACATTTTATGGTAAATCCGTCACCATTACCCTACATTCCAACCGCAACACCACCAAGAGCACCATCTTCACGCTGGAGCTCCGCTTCATGTCCGAAGCGGATATACAGGCAGAGCTCAGACCGGAGGGGCTGACCCACGTCCACCGAATCACTTCCTTTAAAGACGGCCAGAAACGAGATACAAGCCTCCTTGTCCTTACCTTCAACTCTACCACTCTTCCCAAGACCCTCCTCGCCGGCTACATCCGTTACCAAGTCCGCGTCTTTATTCCAAATCCTCTCCGCTGTTTTAATTGCCAGCGCTTCGGCCATGGCAGCAAGACATGTCGCCAACCAGCCCGCTGCCCGAAATGCGGTAAGCCACCTCATCCCGAATCCACCTGCTCCAAACCTGCCCACTGCCTCAGCTGCAACACATCTGACCACCTCACCACTTCCAATCTCTGTCCGGTCTGGCGACGGGGAAAAGAGGTTTGCGCCGTCAAGGCCACGACCGGAGTCTCCTACCCGCAGGCCCGGCGGACCGTCGAAGCCACCTCCCGACCACCAAAACTTACGCCCAGGCAGCCACCATAGCTTCCCCCACACGTCGCGTCAACACTACTTCTACCTCGATCCAAACTGACATGATTCCCGGATTAGCTCCACTAAAAAAACTTGCACCACTCACCACACCTACACAAACCACCCTGGCTACACACACACAGACCATTCCGACCAAACAAACGCCAACAAATTCCGCAGGGAATTTCAGACTCCGCAGCCATTCGGCTGCCGGGGAGATGCGCGCCACTTCCGTGGCCCGACGACCGAGCCCGGCGCGACCGGTGCAGGCCGGCGACCACGTGACCCGACCGACTCCCAGCCGGCGGGCATCCCCGCGGCAGTGGCCGGTCGCCGTGAGCCGGCCGCCAAGGTCACTGACCAGCCGGACGGCCCGGGTGCAGCCGTCCGGCCTCCAACCACAAGCCCGCCTGACCTCCACGCATGGATCAGGCACGCACCGAAAGGTGCACACAAACAATAATATTTCTTCTCCCAATGTCTGCTTTTTACAATGGAATTGCCGTAGTTTAATATCCAAATTGGCCGAAATGAAAGCATTTTTCGGTATTCTCACACCTATTCTCATCGCACTTCAGGAAACCTGGTTCTTACCCACCGATACATATCATTTCAATCTCTACAATTATTCGCTATACCGTCACGACGAGGTCAATGGACCACACCGCAGTGGCGGTACAGCACTATACATCAATAATGACTATACACATACACAAATTACACTTAATTCGCCTTTACAAGCAGTAGATTGTACATTGCGTTTTCATGGTAGAAATATTGATGTATGTTCGCCATATATTCCACCACACACAGACAACACAAACATTTCGACACAATTAGAAAACCTCATAACACATTTCAAAAATCCGTTCATTATACTTGGCGATTTTAACGCCCATAGTCCAGCGTGGGATAAAAAACGTACACAACCAGACATTCGTGGACAGACATTCAACACATTTTAGACCGACACAATTTAGTATTACTTAACACTGGAGAGCCAACTTTTTTCACCTCGGACACAACACAGAAACTGCAATAGATTTAGCAATTTGTTCTCCGGCTTTGGCTAACGATTTTGATTGGACGGTCGACACCGACATTCATGATAGTGATCATTATCCAATTAAATTAACACCAACATTTTCAACTTCGGCTGATACCACACCCAGTTTTATCCCGCGCTGGAAAACTTCGAAAGCAGACTGGATCAAGTTTCAAGAACGTAATCACAAATACACTTCTCGAAGCAGCATCGGTGGCAATTCCAATTACGAAACCTTTTACAAAACGAACGCCAGTACCTTGGTGGAGTCCAGAAATATCACGTGCCATCGCGGTAAGGAAAAGAGCATTTAGGAAATATTTAAGACACCCTAATCAACAAAATTTAATCCTTCATAACCGTGAACGAGCTAGGACACGCCGCCTCATTCGCGACGCCAGACGTCGTTCGTGGTCGGAATATTTAAAACAGCTCACTTTTCGAACACCCTTAAGCCAAATCTGGCAATTAATCCTCCGACTGTCTGGACGCACCCCATTCAAATCACTCCCGACCCTCAAAATCCAAAATATCACCATTACAGACCCAAAAGCAATAGTAGACACAATAGCAGACGCCCTGGCTTAAAATAGCTCGGATAACAAATACAGACCTGACTTCTTACAAAATGCACCACACACTTTTCACACCGATTTAGCACAATTCAATTCTGACAACACTGAAACATATAATGCTCCTTTTCAACTTTCGGAACTGGAGGCTGCAATTTCTTCCGCCGGTAATACTACTGAAGCGCCAGACAATTTTTTTTTCAGACATTTACCCGACCACACGAAACATTCCATCTTACGAACATTTAATTCACTATGGTCAGGTCATGTTTTTCCTGAATCTTGGCAAGAAGCCACCATCATTCCGATACCAAAACCCGGCAAAGATCACAGCGACCCAACAATTTTCGACCCATTGCCCTCACCAGTTGTCTTGGAAAACTTTTTGAACGTATTATTATAAAAAGACTGACCTGGCACCTGGAAACAAATTCTCTTCTATGTCCCTTTCAATGCGGTTTTCGGCGAGGACGCAGCACTATGGATCACCTTATTCGATTAGAGACAGACATCCGCCTAGGCTTCAAGTAACATGAACACACTGCTGCAGTATTTCTGGACATCAGCAAAGCATACGATATGGTTTTGAAACCCGCATTACTTTTTAGAGTTCAGCAACTCGGCATAAAAGGACACTTGGCACATTATTTAGTAGGTTTTTTATCTGGTTCTCGTCGATTCCATATCAGGTGCCGGTCAGCCATATCCGATCCACGTTTCCTCCAGAACGGATTATCACAGGGAAGTTGTATTTCACCAGTATTATTTAACATCATCATTAATGATCTTTTCGATAGCATTTAGGAAATACAACTTATCATATATCATAATCCAATATATCATATTCACTATTTGCAGACGATAGTGCGATTTGGTGCTCCGGCAAAAATTACGAACATTGTTTAATTCGTTTACAAATCGCACTTGACGGAATACACGAATGGTCCGTGTAGTATGGTTTCTTTTTTTTCGGCCCCAAAATCTGCAACACTGATATTTAGCAAGTCGACACCCTGCCCAAACCCTGACACACCGCTTCACCTCGATAACAACAACATACCTTTTGTAAATTCATTTAAATTCCTAGGTATTATTTTTGATCGTAGGCTATCCATGTATCAACACATCAAACACGTTCAGACCAAATGTTTTCACCGACTCAATTTATTTCGCTGTATTACTTCTTCCTCATTCGGAGCAGATCGTCATACGCTTTTACATCTCTCCAAATCATTGGTTCTTCCCATCATAGAATATGGATCGCTCGTCTACGCTGGTGCCAGTACCTCCGCTTTGCAACTTTTGGACACCATACAAAATAAATTTATCCGTTTAGCACTTGGTGCCATGACAACTTCTCCCATCAATTATCTACAAACAGAGGCAGTAATTACACCATTAGATCTCCGAAGAATGGAACAAACACTTAGATATGCCGCAAAAATCAAATTTAAAGAACACCACCCCACACATTCATCACTACAAGTTCTCCCAAATTTACACCACGACTATTTAGGTCCCACCGAAAAACGAACCGGCCTTACCATAGCTTCACGCGTCAAAACATTTTCAACACAACTTCAATATAACATTCCACATATTACTGCTCTTCCTCCACCTACAACACCACCGTGGCAGATGGCCGAACGACACATTTTGTATCTGACCATAACCCCAAAATCACAACTTTGTCCAGAATACGCAAAGGAAAAATTTCACCAATTTCGTTCTCGTTATCGTCATGTTCCATTTATTTTTACCGACGGATCAAAAGACGCCAACCTCACTGGAAATGCCATTGTTTCGTGTACACACACAAACCAGCATCGCTTGCCAAACGGAACCTCCATTTTCATCGCAGAGTTGCACGCCATCCTCATTGCTCTTCGCTATGTCCGCAACCGTTCAATTTGTCACCCCATGCGCAGTGTTGTTATTTGTTCCGACTCCAAATCTGCTCTTCAATCACTTTCTTCACTTTCTTTTTCGCACCATTGCCATATCTCCATTTACGATACCCTTGAAATACTTTATCTGATGGGCGTGAAGGTCCGTTTCCTGTGGGTGCCCAGCCACTGCGGCATCCCAGGAAACGAAGAAGCCGACAAATTAGCCAAAGTATCATTACACCTCCAAAACATCACATAAATTCCACCACATTTTGAAGGCATTAAATCATCAATACAACAGAGCATTCGACATTTTTGGAACCAAAACTGGACACAAAACACAAATCATACACAATTACGTTTCATCAAAACTGCTGTCGATACCTGGATCACATCATATCAAAAAAACCGACACGAAGAAAAAGTCCTATCACGTTTACGCATCGGCCATACTTTTCTTACCCATCAATATATATACACGGCTTCACCTCGACCTTCATGCCCATCATGCAACACATATCTTACAGTTCCACATATTCTCCTTCATTGTCAGAAGTACCAAGGCCCACGAAAAACACTGACGGATTTTTGCCATACACACAAAATTCCTTTTACTCTGCCTACAATATTAGGGGATGATCATTCAACTCTCATCAAACTACTTTTCAATTTTCTCCGCAATACAAACCTGTTCCAAGATTTATAAACTTAATTATTTAGCATAACACAAGATACATTTTCTCAATTATGGCACGAAATGGCCTGAGGAGGCCGAAGTGCCCAAACCAACAAAACTGAAACTATACACGAATTACACCTTGCCCTCAGCAAGTGTGGAAACACGTCGGTTGGGCCGGACGACATCCATTACCAGTTTCTAACGCCTGAGCAAACATTATCTACAGCGTAGTCATTCCATTGCCAAAGCCGTACAAAGATCATTCCACCCCAAAAGGTTGCAGACCCATCTCACTTACTAGCTGTGCTAGTAAGCTGGTCGAGCGCATGGTCAACATACGACTTAGGCAATTTCTAGAACACAACGACCTGCTCGACAAATTTCAGTGCGGCTTCCAGCGTCAAAAATTAGCTACAGACAATTTCATTAGACTAGCGCATGGCATCAAAAGTGGTCTACACATCAAACGCACAACAATAGCTGCCTACTTAGACATCACTGCCGCATTCGACCGAGTACACAAGTCCGCACTGACGTACACACTCCACCAGACAGGCCTACGCGGACACATGGCACACTTCATTCTCAACTTCCTCAGAGACAGGACCCTTAACACGCGCACTGGAGGGGGGGGGGCGAAATCCGCCCACCCCTCAGGTTTTTCGCAAATAACTGCAAATTTTACCGGTCGATATACGCGATTTTCGGTGTACCTGCTTAGAAATGAACGGCGCGTCGCTTAAAGCAAGAAAAATGGAAATCGGCCGAAAATTTTTCCAGCTAGGGGCCGCTAGAATCAAAAAATGTTATAGCGCCAGACCACAAAAATCGTCGCTGATGCGCTTCCAGTATGCTGACAAAAGGGAAGTGTTCTAGGCAACACTAGCGACTTATTTGATGCATATTGATATGCTGTATAGGTTCAAGGTCATGTTAGGTCACCAAGGTCAAGTCAGGTCAAGTTCATGACAGGTTAATGGAACCAAACTTGATCAACTGGAATGTTGCCATAAATGCACTGCTGGTTGTCATTTGTACTGTTTGTCATTGCGTTTCCATACTTTATTCATGTACTTCACTCCCTTCTTCACGAAGCCGATTGCTCCGAGCTGCCCGACGGAGCAGTCGGGCGGGCGGCCGGTTCCGGTAACTGGAACAGGTAACTGACCTGATAAAATGGTGCTATATAGGTGACCTGAGGTCAAATGTTGGGTCTAGCATCTGCATTGCATCATTAGTAATGTCCAAAACATCATTGATGTCCTTTTTTGGGCATCTAAGCACAATCACAGCGCTCCATAACGATGACAAGCCAAGCCACGCAAAACCGGAAAATTTTGCCAATCTGACCTCATTTGACCTTGAAGATATTGACCTAAGGTCACGAAAATTGCACACAATAGAGTTCACTACCGTGCCCATCCACCCTGCGAATTTCATTCCTCCAGCGTTACTAGGAGCCGAGATCTTAGGGGGGGGGGGCGGAATCCGCCCCCGCCCCCCTCCAGTGCGCGTAATTCTCAGAGGCCCTCCAGGGCGCGTGTTAAGGTGCGATGCTGCAGTGTCACATGAAATCGAATGCCATCAAATCGATGGCAAAGCCATCGAGCAGGTGAAAAGCTTCAAGTTCTTAAGAGTGCATTTAGACGAAAACTGAATTTCAACACACACACCACCTCCATCTCGAAGCGATGCGCGAAGCGCGCCAACACTTGCAGGCGCAGACTGGGGCGGAGACAGGAAAACACTATTGCGACTCTACACATCAATCATACGACCCATCCTAGAATACAACAGCATCACCTTTCCACCATTTCAGAAAGCCAGAGCCAAAAGTTAGAAAAATCATCCAAAACAGATGTATCAGAGCAGCCACAGGTGCCCTCAGCACCACACCGAAAGCCAATTTTCTAGTGGACTCAAACACGCCCCCACTCCACTTCAGGAGGACACAACAGCTGGGCCGCTACCACATCAAAATCAAATCCATTACAAATCATCTGGCATGGCGCTGCTCTACGCCTGACAGATACGACAAGAGCCGATTTGGGCGCAAACTCCCACCGTATAGCATTGAAATTGCCACGGCTCAATCAGATCTTAACCTCACAATGCCAGCCACTGCAGCTCGACCGCCCACTAGACCATTCTGGACTCTCAGTCAACCAAAGGTCTTGCTCTTGGAGGAAAAAAAAATTCACTATCACATCGTCGGAAATTCTTGGCATCTTCCACAAGTTCGCCGATGACAACAATCACAACACACTAGTATTCACGGATGGGTCGAAACACGAGGCTAAGGTAGGCATCGGCATCACTGGACCAGGCCTCAGACTTTCCGAGCGTCTACCTGATAACTTCTCCATCTACTCCGCTGAAGCGATGGCCATTCTGGCCGCTATCTCCATTCTCATGAGGCGTAAAGCTAGAAACGTAGTAATTTGCCCAGATCCAAATCCGTCCTTCAGTCAATTAGCAACACCCACGACTGTCCACATCACATCATTGATATAATCCAACAAATCGTGGCCCATAACGTAAACATGAACTTCTCCTTCCTCTGGATTCCGGGCCACGCCAACATCCCATGTAACGAAGAGGCAGACCGGCTCGCAAAGCAGGCCTTAGCGTCGAACACTTACCCTAGCGTGGAATATTCGGTAGACGATTGCAAAGCACTCTTACAACACCACATTCGCCAACATCAGCAGAACACATGGACACAACACAACGCAACACAACACAAATCCAACCACACCCACGCAATCAAACCAACGGTAGGCACATGGAACACATCAAATCAATCTCACCGACAAAAAGAGGTCATCCTCACTAGACTTAGAACTGGTTGCACAAAACTAAGACAGCCTCAATTAGAGGGTGACCAATATACAGCACCTCACTGCGATGCCTGCAACATCACGTTAAGCATAGGCCATATCCTGCTAGACTGTAGTAGCTTTAGCTCTCAGAGACAACCACTTAAGGCATTCTGCCAAAGAGAGGGCATCACCCTATCGCTTCCATCGCTTCTCAGTGGCAAGCACCCGGAACTCCTTCAATTGCTATTTGAATAGCTGTATGCCACAAAACTAGCAAGAGCACTGTAGGTACCACACCACCAACTACCTCACATCAACCTCACATCA
The DNA here is from genome assembly GCA_034440615.1 of Ashinkailepas kermadecensis. Classification (NCBI taxonomy): domain Eukaryota; kingdom Metazoa; phylum Arthropoda; class Thecostraca; family Neolepadidae; genus Ashinkailepas; species Ashinkailepas kermadecensis. Next base: position 54,091 of record JAOTOM010001231.1, read on the forward strand.
ACTCGCAATGCATGCCCGCGAAGCACGTAAAATGACTACCCAGAAGAGCCATCGGACGTAGATGAGCCGATTTGCCTTGAAACTCATAACGTAAAAGGGCTACCCAGAGGTTCAGCGGACGTAGAAGAGCCGAACTGCAAAACACCGTACTAACCCAACCAACAACCCTGCATGGCATGCTTAGACTAACCCGCTACCAACAACTAATACGCGGCGGCCGGCGTGATAGGCGGTGAGGATAAATGCCTCTTTGTTCGCACGATAAAGATCCTTCGGTGCTCTTCGATAAGAGTAGACTAAAGCCGGCACCCTGGCAAAATCAACTTTTCGTCACTCTCAAACCCCCATCCCCACCCAAACTACAAATTATTTTGCAGAGGAGTAAAGTAAAATTAAACAATTTAGACATCAGGGAGATGTCCCCAGCCCAGTATCTGGCTTCAGCGCCTAAGATATCACACAAACTATAACGTAAAACTCCCTTAACGTAAATGTCCACTTGCCTGCACTTTGTTTGCGAACACTCGCTTTAATAGTCAGACATGTAACGTACTCGCTGTAAAGGCGGCGCAAAGGACCTTTATGGTCCAGCACGCCTAAAATATCCTCCCCCCACGACGAAGGAAACCTCTCGGACGCGCACCGGTGGGAGCAGGACTGAGACACTGCCGGACGGAGGTGTGGACGGACGGAGAACAAGACCTAGGCCGAGGTTACCAGACCTCTATCACCGCCATGTCAGTGTTGCCCAGCTCCCGGTCATGGACCATTCATACCCAAGCTCGCGTCAACCCAGCTGATGCTGGCGACTTCCCGCTTGATGGGGGTGCCATTACCCATGATATGTACATGGGTATGTACAGTGGCGCAACCAGGATTTCAGTTCGGGGGGGGCCAGGGTTGGAGAGCGGGCCCCCAACTTTTTAATAAAAAAAAAAAAATTAATTTAAAAAACGGTGTGGAAAAAAAGGTCGAAGGACCCCAAAAAATCGCAATCGGTTAAAAATAATATTAAAAAAAAATTTTCCCCGCCGGGGGAAAAATTAAAATAACGGGGGGCCCCCCACCCCCCCCCCCCCACCCCAACCGACAAGTTTCACGTAATGGGTTTTTGGTTGGAAAAAAACGGTAATAATACTTCGTAGACAAAACTGAAATATTTTTATCACAGGAGAAGCATTTACAGCATAATTTAATAATTTCACTTAGGGGTTGCCATCGATTTAAAAACCTTCTCGTAGCAATGACGTCACATATGTGGGGTCTCGAAGCGGCCAAGCCTGAAACACACAGGGAACCATACGTTGGATTGTTCCATGCGAAGTTTTTCAACCGACTCGCGTCATGGATACTAAGGCGAGGGCTTGTGATACTGAAATGTTACCAATTTTTACGAAAATATGAAGCTTGGAAGGGTAGGTAATCTATTATGGTGGTAATACAGCAACTAACATTTTTGTTTCAAATCCGGCGCAATGCGGTGCGTACAAACAGCAAAAGCTTGTACTATGTTTATGGGTAAAATGAGTAAAATAATGGAAAAGACAATGACATAAATTATGTGTGGCTTAGCTGAACAAACACCATGGCTTCCCCTCAGCAAAACAGAAGCTGTTTATACCTAGTTCCATAATTGGCATTCCATAGTGGGGTAAACTGCAAGCTGCATCCCAATGTAAGTACTTGATAAATGATCAATGAATAGCATGCCAAGTTTATTTTAATTTGTGAATATTGCACATTTCACATCACATGATTGGTAAAATATATGGGCAAATACATAGAGATGCAGTTGAAATGCACATGTGTATTGTGATAGTTTGGCAGATGTCATAGCATACCTTCAAGCAGTATTGTGATGGAACAGAGTGGGTAAGATGCCTGCTCCAATTACTGCAATATATTGATGATGTCCATGGAGATATTGCAAAAAGGGACTGCTATCAAATGACAAATTGCAGGGATGATTTTGCTATACGCTATGGATTTTAGACAAGGTACACATGTTTTCAGGTTGATCTTTACATGGAATGCCAGGCATGTTGTGGAATTTTAATTAGCTTACTTGCAGGGATATATACATTGTGCATGTGTAGCAGTTCATGCAATCAATTATCAGTCAGTGTAGGCAGACATGATCAGCTACCTGCAGGTGTAGGCTGACGTGATCAATAATATGTAGGTAGGTGTAGAGCAACATAATCAGTGATCAGCAGGTGTAGGCCAATGTCATCCAACATCTTCAAGCAGCATTTCGATGATGCAAAGTGAGCAAGATGCCCTCTGCAACTGCTGCCATATTTTATGATGTTGATGGAGATAATGCGAAAAGGGATGACTATCAAATGGAAAATTGAAGTGATTCATTAGCTAGAACTGCTATGGATTTTAGATGGAGGACAAGGATTGTTGGCTTAATTTGTACATGGAATGTCAGGCATATTGTGGAATTTCACTGAGCTTGAGAAAAGCATTACAAGTATACTACTGCTGGGGTTTCTGCAGTTTGTTGCAAAATGTAATGGCAGTCTGGCATTATTGTGCTTTAAGGTATTCACGAGACAAATTTTGCATACATTTTACCTGCATGAAGCAAAGTGGTTAGGTTTGGCTATGTCAGGTTTGGTTAGGTTTTTATCTTGAATTTTTTTTTTTTGAGAAATTTTTTTCTTAAAGAAAGTTTAGGCCATGTTACATTAGGTTTGGTTTTTCGAGTAATTTTTTTAGAGCAAAAATTGCTTGAATTTTGTGCACTTTTTGATTATTTTTTCCATGGGAGGTTAGGTTATGTTAGGTTAGGCTATGCTACACTTTTTTTTTTTGCATTATTTTTCTGCTATATTACCCATCTCCAAGCCCATTTTTGGTGTTATTTTGCCAGCCAACTGAAAAGTATGCATTTGCAGAGAAAACGAGTAGCCACATCATGTTGACCACATTCATGAACATTGCGCTGGAAAAAGAAATTCCAAGAATTCAAAAATTACCTTAAAGCACAAATTTGCCAAATGTCTTGCCATCTTCAGCATGCTGCAGTCAGCTAGAAAATGTCAATTCTCTTCACTTAATGCTAATATGAAAGGGTTGTGGACATCCATGTTTCCAACAAGATGGATACTAACAAGTCACAGTTCCCATCTTTGTAAAAAAGTATACTTCTATTTTGTGGGAGTTTTCACAAAAATGGAAGATAAAATCACCGTTTTCAAGCTAAACCTTGATGTGAAAAACGTCAATGTTTACACTTCTGAGGAAAGTACTCTGGTTCCAGTCTCCCCCCCCTCATCCTTAGGCGTGCCCACGCCTATCAAAATACTCGTACCCCTGTCTACCAGTGGTACATATACATAGAAATGTTCGTCGCAGCAAGCGGGGCCACTAGCAGAGATCAGCGGACTGTCTCGGCGTGCAGAATCGCTCGACAACGTCCTCATCTTGTCGGCCGTCGGGAGGCCGATGAACATTGCTTCTGGCTTACTTGCAGTTGCATTTGTATACATCGGCACAAACAAGAATAATAGCGTCGTTTTCTACGATCCATTTGCCCCTGACGATCGGATGTGATCCAAGCTAAAACTGTCGCGATTATTTCGAACTGGCAGCGTCCCAAATGGAAGATATAATGGGCGGCAGTCAAGCATCGCTGAAGCTCTACAGATGTGACGTCACATATATTTTGACCAATCACAAAGCGAGGCATTCTGAGGTGCTTCTTTGAATTATTTAAGTAATTTAGGGATTTTTAAGAAATAAATGAATGCCACCATCGTCTTTAAAATTAAAAATCACTAGTGAAACTTGAAAAAAATACGGCCTGTCCCGACATGAAACTTGTCCATTGTGGCGCAGTGCTGTCGCATGAAATGGACCATTTGTAGGTTGTGGCGCAGTGCCTCCTAAGGAGTACAGCCAATTCACTTATGTGCGTCCCTCGTTTGGTTTTAGTTGGGAAGTTTGTCCTACGAACGTTACAGCCACTTCTTATTCCACGAACATCGGTGCCAGTCTGCATGTTCATTAATCCTACAGAAGCGAGGAGGCGCCGTCTCCGTCACCGAGGCATAGACAAGTAAATTGCTCGGCGTCGATCGACATCACTGGCTTTCCGAGCTAATTTGAGGTTTGCTGTTGTATCACTGTAGTTGGCCTGATATGGCCCTGTGCTGTTGGGTACCTGATTATCATAGTTGTGTGTGTTGCGATAGCGCTTAATTTGTTCCATCTTGTATCTATCACGGCGTGCATAAGTGAAAAACCCACTATTGTAGTGGACCTTACGCGAATACATCTATCCAATCTATATATCTATCCAATCTTTCCATCTATCCATCTGTCCATTTATCCATCCATCCATCAACCCATCTACCCATCTATCCATCTACCCTTCTACCCATCTACCCATCTACCCATCTACCCATCCATCCATCTACCCATCCGTCCGTCCGTCCGTCCGTCCGTCCGTCCGTATATATATATATATATATATATATATATATATATATATATATATATATATATATATATATATATATATATATATATATATATATATATATATATATATCTCTCTCTCTATCTATCTATCCATCCACTGTTCATCGCCGCCAGTCACCGGCCGCATTCCGTAGCATGAGGTGTTCTTTCCGGCAAGCGGGGCGACCGGCAGCCAGTGAACTGTAGTGGTCACAGGAGTGGTGTATCCTGGGCCTAAGCTGCTATTACACAAAGAGCATTTTGTGGTCGGTTGGTTGAATGGTGATTTGGGTTTAGGGGCGCATCGACTGCGTTGGTCATATAACGCCAGCATTTTGTGGACACAAAACTCACGGATCGATAGCGGATGTCCAGTCCAATTGCGTCCTCACTGCCGCTTTATTGGCGTTGCACCCTCCACTGCTTGTCCAATTAGACAAGTGTTATTTCAGACGATCCATATCACGTCATATATGATAGTGCACGCCTGTATCGCACGTTGTGTCTGCAAACGTTGCACGACAGAGTCGGATTGACTCGCGCCTGGCCGAGATCCTCTTGTTCCAGTACCCCCAAAATTATTCCCGTAAGATGGTGAATGAATAGACACATAGCCACTAAATTTCCAATAGCTTCTTGCACATCTATTGTGCATATCTCGTACGCATATCAGATCCAGGTCATCAAATGTGATTGAACTGGGACAGGTCAAAGTGAGTAATGTTCCGAAATTTTCAAAGAGCCGCCATTTGGAGCAGTTCGAACAGGTAACCAAACACAGATCATGCTGTCATTTTATGAGGATGAACAGCCTTCATTCTTGTACATTTAAGTAACGTCAAGATTACTGATCTGAGATCAGGTCAATTTCAGCGTTGTGTTACCGTATCCAGTGGGGAGCATTGAATTTGGACGTGCTTTTTCACGCCGAAAATAAAAAGAGCATCCAAAAAGCATTCGGGGGTACAATATTTGTCAAATATCAATGACATCAGGTCAGGCCAACAATCATGTACATTTGACTCAATGCTATCTTATGTAGAATGTTGCGTTTCCTCGTGAAGTCATATCCAAATTCGGTTTCAGTGCCGTCAAAGTCGTGCGACATGACATTGGATGTCCAACCAATGACGTAAGATTACCTGACCTCGCGCGATGTGGCCTTATTTCACCTGACTTGACCACTCTTTGGAATTACGTTCCATGTAGTGCACACTTCGGCGAAGGCTGAAGTGGTCGTTTTACAGATCTATACATTGTTCCCGCGTAGCCTAAGGTTCAGCCACGAGGTTAGAAGATGGGCAGTTTACAAATATGCTGAAGCGTCATATCAGTTCTTCTTGGGAGAAATGTTCTATGCTTCAAAAAATGATATACCGGGAATACGCAAGCTCCAACGTAACTTACCCGACCATACTACGCGACCTGACCTGACCATAGTATTTTCCCATATCAAACATATGTTCAGAGTTTGCGTTAATAATTCGCTCGGAATATATATATATATATATATATATATATATATATATATATATATATATATATATATATATATATATATATATTTACATATATATTTATATATATATATATATATATATATATATATATATAAATATATATGTAAATATATATATATATATATATATATATATATATATATATATATATATATATATATATATATATATATATATATTCCGAGCGAATTATTAACGCAAACTCTGAACATATGTTTGTTCAGAGTTCGCAAACTGAACATATGTTTTGTTGCATGTTCAAAGCCTGATGAACTTGTCATTAGCAAGCCAATATAGCCTAGAGCCTATAGCCTACCATATCTTATTTCTTCATTTCGGTTTGATGCTAAGGACGCTAAATTCATGCTAGATTCACCCAGTGGAATGACCATTGTCTTGGTAATTGTCTATATATATATATATATATATATATATATATATATATATATATATATATATATATATATATATATATCTGTATATATATATATATATATAGGCAATTACCAAGACAATGGTCATTCCACTGGGTGAATCTAGCATGACATTCAGCGTCCTTAGCATCAAACCGAAATAAAGAAATAAGATATGGTAGGCTATAGGCTCTAGGCTATATTGGCTTGCTAATGACAAGTTCACTGTGGCTTGAACATGCAGAATTAAGAAACTGGCTTTTAAGCTGTACTGTACGTAAGCGCAAAGGTACGTATGCACAAAAGTACGTAAGCGCAAATGTACGTAAACGCAAATGTACGTAACCACAAATATACGTATGTCTAAGTGTACGTGATCGCAAATGTACAAAAGCGTAATAGTACGTATGCGCAAATGTACGTAAGCGCAAAAGTATGTCAGCGCAAATGTACGTATGCACAAATGTACGTAAGCGCAAAAGCACGTCAACGCAAATGTACGTAAACGCAAGCATACGTATGCACAAATGTACGAATGCGCAAATGTACGTATGCGTAATTGTACGTAATCGCAAATGTACGCAAGCGCAAAAGTATGTCAACGCAAATGTACGCATGCGCAAATGTACGTAAGCACAAAAGTACGTCAGCGCAAATGTCCGTAAACGCAAAAGTACGTGAGCGTAAATGTATGTATGAGCAATACACGTAAGAAGAAATGTACGTACATTTAAAGGTACGTAAGATCAAATGTGCGTCAATGCAAATGTACGAAAACACAATTACGTGAGTATAGCAAATGTACGTAAGTGTAAAGGTACGTAAACGCAAATGTACATATACGCAAAAGTTTTTCGAAGCAAATGTATGTCAATGCAAATTTATGTAACCCAAATACAAGTGCACGTATGATAGATGTACGAAAGCAAGTGTACGGAACCAAATGGACGTATTTCAAATAGACGTGTTTCAAACGTGCGTGTTTCAAATGCACCTAAGCAATTGTACGTATGTACATAAGTAAGGATAGCAAATGTTCGTAAGCACAGATGTGCCTGAGCACGAAAGTACATATGACAATTGTGCTCATGAAAAGTGTATGCACGAGCAAATGCACGTATGACATATGTACAGGGGTCTTACTTGTATACTTTTGAGGGGGCAAGTGTCCCCTCAATGTTGGCTTTGCCCCCCCCAAATAATTTCAACATTTAGCATGGGGCCTTATGGAGTGCCCCCCCATCCATTTGGTCTGCCCATTGCCTTAGTGTATTTTGTCCCCAATAACTTTCAAAAATATACACCCGTGCATATGCACTTAATCAATGTGCGTAAACACAAAGACACGAATGAGGAAATGTACGTGCATTGGCGCCCCCCACCCCCACCTGAGATGTTGGGCCCTCAAGAATCGCTCTGATGTCTGGAACAATTGCTCCCGGCCCCCTAAAATCCAGCTGGGCCCCAAAAATGGTACAAGGACCCTCAAAATCGAATTTTGGCACCCAAAAAGTCGCGCAGGGCCCCTGAAAAAAATAGTGGTAAAAATGTCTGGACTTTTAAAAGAAAGGGATAGGTAGGCGCTCTCCAAATCCATTTGCCCCACCCCCTAATGCAGATCGTAGGTACGCCACTGATAGGAGTCATGCCTGGTGGTATATAGGTAGTTAGGTGCCTGCAACATTAACAGGATGCGACCACCCTGCCTTTGGTCATGTTCACGGAACTGGTTCCGAGCCGATACGAACAGGATTTGGCCGATGCCATGTGTCATAACACTGGCAGCAGCGACAGCAGCGACCTCGTGGCACCGACAATTGATAAGCACCTTATATATTTACTCTGCTTATAGGCATCCGTTATCATTACAATAGGGAAATATGCTTATAATATTAGAGAAGAAAAGAAGAAATATGCTGCTACATGAGTTATGCTTCTCACTGATTTCAAGTCAGCTCATTATCATTGACGGCAGCACCAACT